>JAJOOO010013025.1:0-41466 GCA_029582685.1 Solanum piurae
CTACAGATTAAAAGGATTTTTTTAAGAAAAAAATTGGTCCATGTACCTAGGGATTTAGCTAGAGATATTGTTCCTGCGGATATATTTCCCTAGGTAATTTTGCAGGAACTAATTTAGTGCAAAATGGTATCAACTTTAGCTGCGAAATTTATTGGGAATATAAGTTTCACAGGTAATATACTCTAATATTGAGGAATTTAAAATTTTCGCAAGAAAATTTGCAAGTATTATCTGCGAAAATTTTCCCCAGGTAATATCCCCATGTAATTCATACTTTTCTAGTAGTGTCTTCCGACTTTTCAAAAATGTTGACAGGTGCAGTGTGTGTGGGGTTCTCTAAGGATGGTTGTACATCTTTGGAGGGTTCGACACGAGTGTGACATCATATTTGAAGAGACTGAGGAATATAGTTGCTAGCTATGTACTATTTTTTTTTTTGGGGTATAGTTCATCTTTCCTATGTTGCTTGGAGGACTTTTCAAAAATATTGACAAGTACATGTGGGGTCCTCTAAAGATGATGGTGCATCGTTGGAGGGTTCGACATGCACTATGACCTCATATTTGAAGAGTTCGAGCAACATAGTTACTAGCTATTATTTTTTTAATTTTTTTTTTTTTTGGGTTTAATTCAACTTCCCTACTTCATATGTACATAGGATTGTTAGGCGCTTATGTTGTTTAGACTCTTTAAAAATTCTAACATAGGCGTGTGTCGGATTCTTAAAATGCAGAGTATTTTTGAAGAATATGACACAAATCTAACATCATATTTGGAGAGTCCGTGCAATATATAGTTGCTAGCTATTAGGGATTCACGTGGTGTTAGCTAGAGCTCCTTAGAGTTTATACATTCGAGACTTGTAGTTAAGGATGGAGGGGGACTATTCCTACTAAAAAAATATTAATTTATGACCCGAGACCTCTAGTTGATGGTCGAGAGCATAGGATTTCTACTGCTAAAGAACATGAAATTACAATTTACAAAGGAATTTCTTCCATATTCGAACTCGAAACTTTTAGCTAAGGGTGGAGGGCATACAAAACTACTACTACTAAAAAATGCAAATTTTTAATGGAAATTCCATCAAAAAAAATTGACGGACTTTTCATAAAAAATCTTGTTTTTTGGATGATAATATCAATTCAAAAATAGGATTGAAATTATTCTAGAATTATTGAATAATTTTTTTATTTCTACTATAAAATTGAATTACTTATCTTAAATTTTGAGAAAATGAACTAAATTAAATTATCTACTTAATATGCATGCAGATATCCCTCAAATTCGTCTACTTGAGCATTGGTTCAGGCATAGCTTCAGTATTGCGTAAGTTTATATTACGCTACGATCTAAAATTTTGTAAGTTATTGTAAATGTTAGATGATAGTCTAATATTTTGTCGGTAAGGTTGAACAAATAGATAAAGGATAATGTCCACAAACTGTATGATGAAAGTCCTAAGAGAGTCTAACTATTTTATGCATAAAATTTGTTGGTCTTCTAGTTATATTGAATTTATGATGAAATACACATGTTAGGGATCAAAATAAACTCACCCCATTACTTTTAAGGTTATCGTTGCATCCGTGTTGAATCCTTCAAAAATGCATGACTTTTGGAGGATTTGACATGCACTCGACGATATTTTTTGAAGTATTTGAGCAACATAGCATTAAGTACTATTTAAGGTTTTTTTTTCCTCCTAATTAAACTAGACATGATTTTGCTTATTATATTGATTAGATGGAGGGAAAAATGTATCCTTGAAGCTGAGGCGGCTCCAGAATTTAAACTTTATGTGTTCAACCTTTTAAGTTTTTTTAGCATTGACCCCACTGCATTTTTAAAGTTATGTGTTCATATCTACTAGTTTTTATGGATTTTCACATATAAATTTATGTTTTGCATCGAAAGTACTTGGGTTCAGATGAATCCGATACTGGTACTCAGCATCTGCCTCGAGATTTGAAGTCACAAAAAATAGATCTACCACCAATTTGATTGATATACATGACATGTTTTATGTTTAACTCTTGATTGTCCATTTAACCATTTCAGAGGTAGCATGTTGGGTAATTACTGGAGAAAGGCAAGCGACTCGAATAAAATGCTTATACTTGAAAACAATCTTAAGACAAGATATCGAATTTTTCGATACTCAATCAGCAACAGGGGAGGTTATCGAGAGAATGTCAGGCGATACTATTCTACTTCAAGAAGCCATGGGTGATAAGGTTAGTTTTAACTCCATTCTAATTATAATTGTAGTAGTACTACAATCGTCTTGTACTCCTTCTGTCCCATTTTATATGGCACTATCTCTTTAAAACCATTCTCTTTAAAACAAAGTGCAAAGGGCACACACACACAGACACAAAACAGAAACACATACCTTATCAACAATGACACCTTAATTTTGACTTAGTTGAAGTTAGTTATATAGATCGTCCCCATCCATATTTCACCATAAATTGATTGATACAGCAACCATCTAGATTTGAGACTAACAATAAGCTCATGCTCACACGTTTGTAGTTACTCTCGTGTTTTTGTACATTTTTATTTGTAAAGATGTTGTTTCTTATAGCTTGAATGTGTTAGGTTGGGAATTTTATCATGCACATGTCAACTTTCATTGGAGGATTTGTAGTTGCATTTATCAAAGAATGGCACCTCACACTGGTTTTACTCACAACCATTCCTGCAATCGCCATTAGCTTCATTTGTGCAGCGTTGGTCTTGTCTAAAATGTCAGGGAGTGGACAAGCTGCTTACGCAGATGCAGGAAAGGTAGTTGAACAAACAGTGGGAGGAATTCGAACGGTAAATTTCCTTCTTTTAGTAAATTTTCTGCAAAATATATTTTGGTGAATTGTACTTTGGTCTCTCAATTGCAGAATAATCTTTATCTTTGTTCATATTATAAGACGAAAAAACAGTTTAACTTCAAATGTATTGATTAATGTGCTTATGATCCGTCGTTTTATTTAAGTGTATTCTTCCTTTCCCTAGGTTGTTTCTTTCACAGGAGAGAATTTGTCAATAGTAGATTATAACAGTAAGCTGGAAAATGCTTATAAACCTACTGTCAACCAAGCGCTGGCTTCGGGAATCGGACTTGGCACGACACTAATGGTTAGCTTATTTAGTTATGGACTTGCCATATGGTATGGAGCCAAATTGATCATAGATAAAAATTACAGCGGTGGTGGCATCGTAACTGTAATTTTCTCAGCTATGCTAGGTGGAAAGTAAGAACAAAATAATCGGCTTATGTTCATGTGATATAATCCATCCCTTTCAATTCAAGTGTCATACTTTCCTTTACAGTCTGTTGAAGAAAGGATGAATCTTTCTATATTTAGTAACTCTCAAATCCAACATTTTACATGGTTTGCTTAAGACCAGAAGATTCGAAGGTCACTTTGATACATTACACTAGCTTAAGACCACAACACAAAAGTCTCTCTTGTGTTCTTAAACTCCATGCCCAGCCAAACTAAGACACTTGAATTGAAACGGATGGAGTACTAATATTTATTAGTCATTGAATTACAATGAACCTTTCTATGTTTCAGCTCACTAGGTCAAGCATCTCCGAGTTTGAGTGCATTTTCAGCGGGGCAGGCTGCATCATACAAGATATACGAGACTATTACGTACGCCGAAAATCGATCCATATGATCCAAGTGGGATTCAATTGGAAGATATTAAAGGGGAAATTGAGCTTAAAGATGTGTACTTTGAGTATCCAGCAAGACCAGACGTGCAAATATTTTCCGGATTCTCGTTATATATTCCGAGTGGTAAAACAGCAGCCTTAGTTGGGCAAAGTGGAAGCGGAAAATCAACTGTTATTAATCTGCTAGAGAGATTCTATGACCCTGAAGCTGGTGAAATACTTATAGATGGAGTTGATATTAAAAAATTTCAACTTAAGTGGTTGAGACAGCAAATGGGGCTAGTAAGTCAAGAGCCCGTGTTATTTGCAACTACTATTCGGGAAAATATAATGTACGGGAAAGAAAATGCCAGTGAGGAGGAGATCCGGAATGCAATCTCGCTAACACAGCTAAATTCATCGACAAGCTTCCGAAGGTTGAAGCAACACTTTTTAGTATTATTAAAACTTGAACACCATTTTCATTTCTTAGGTTCTAAACTAACATTGTGAGTACATATTTGCAGGGTCTGGACACAATGGTTGGTGGGCACGGTACTCAGATATCTGGTGGACAAAAGCAAAGAATCGCCATTGCGAGGGCCATTTTGAAAGATCCAAGAATTCTTCTACTTGACGAAGCGACTAGTGCATTGGATGTGGAATCAGAACGCATTGTACAAGATGCTCTAAGTAATATCATGATAAACCGGACGACTGTGGTTGTTGCCCATCGCCTGACAACCATCAGAAATGCTGATCTCATTGCAGTGGTGAATCTTGGGAAATTGGTTGAACAAGGTATTGCATGTATTACTCTCTTCGTTCTAAAACTATTGTCGGACTAATGAATATAGGTACCACTTTAAATGCTCTCAGTTTGGTTTCCGGATGAAAAGTGTTATATCCAAATAGAATGGTTCCGAACTTCTCCTAGAGTAGCTTCCTGTATGAAATAAGTGCTCCTACTATGCAGGGGGGGAGCAAGTGTAGAAGTTACTGGTCTGGCAGCATCCAGTAACTTTGGCTTAAACTCTGTATTTGTGTTAAAAAATGTACAAATAATCTTTTCAGAACCCAGTAAGTAAAAATAATTGTGGCCCAGAACCCATAAACTAAAAATCATGGCTCCGCCTTTGCTGCTTTACGCAGGATACCGAGAAAGGCCGGATTAAAGTGGTCTTATGTAGTTTGTCTTACTCATCACATCTTGATATAACTACACTTTAATATGGCTTTCAGGAACCCATGATGAGTTGATCAAAGATCCTGATGGCGCATATTCTCAACTTGTTCAAATGCAGCAAAAGAATAAACACGTCGAAAACACCAAGGGAAAAGAAATTGAGGACTCGAATGCACAAAAATACTTGAGTTGTTCGAAAAACCCTTCTGGTAGGAGCCGGAGATTCTCTATTTCTAGCAGGAAGTCCGCAAGCAAAGGATCGAGCAGTAGATTTTCCCTTGCGTATGACTTGGAAGTTACTGCCGCCGTTGATTTCCATGAGAGTATCCGAAGGGATGATGGAGCTGAAAGCAGTGAGTATATTGTTGATAGTAACAGAAATGTGTCCACTCGAAAGTTAATGTCACTTGCATACCTAAATAAGCTTGAGGTACCCATAATGCTTGTGGGAACCGTAGCTGCTTCCATTAATGGTGCGGTTTACCCTGTATTCGGTCTTCTGATATCAACGGCTATCAAAATCTTTTATGAATCACATCATGAGCTTCGAAAGGATTCTCGATTTTGGGCCCTGATGTTTGTGGTTATTGGAGTTGTTATCATGATTGTTGCCCCTTTGCAAAATTATGCATTTGGAATTGCTGGTGCAAAACTGATCCAACGGATACGTTCCATGACGTTTGCTAAGTTGGTACACCAAGAGATCAGCTGGTTCGACAACCCTGCAAACTCATGGTAAATTTCACTAGTCCGTAAATGTCTTAATTTTTTTTCTTAACTTGCCAAATTTCTTTGACTCTGAATTTTATTGAATACAGTGGTGCTATAGGTGCAAGACTATCTAGTGATGCTTCGACTATCTGGAATTTGGTGGGAGATGCATTAGCAACGATAGTCCAAAACATTTCCACTGTTGCAACTGGTATGGTGATAGCTCTTATTGCTAATTGGATTCTAGCACTTATAATGCTGGCGATAATGCCTCTTATAGCCTTGCAAGGAATCATACAAATCAAACTTTTGCAGGAGTCAAATGCTGAAGCCAAGGTAATATAATCCTTAAAAAACTTACCTTTTTCTCAATTACACTTTGTATACACTAAAAGCGTAAACAAGTTTTGCGCTATTAGTGTAATAATTAGAACAAATCTCTCATGCTTAAGACATGAGAATCGGAAGGCGTACCCCTTAAGTACTTTTTCTTAGCTTTGAATCGATAAGTTCATAATCTAGGGTTCAATTAGTGCCAACTTCAGCGGGTAGAAAGACTGTCCCCTCTGCTCTTCCAGGAAAATTGACTTCCTCATTTAGACTTATGAAACTAAGAGGACGGACAAGGTATGACCGCTCTCCCATAGATCAAAGGGGATCCATAGGGCAGGGCTCACTCACATACTATCCAGGTGACACAGAATTATAGTGCTAGTTCCGTTTCCCGCTACACCAAGTTGTCAGCCTTATCTTTTAGATAACTAATTTCACTTATTATATATAGTTATCAATAGTTATCTTTATGTGACCTGATAGTGTTTAAAAGTTTAAATTTTAACAAGCACATTTGATCAGCGAATCCGAATGTGTTGTACTGTTTGGCAGGTAGCAAATGAAGAAGCAAGTCAAGTTGCCAATGATGCTATTGGGAGCATTAGAACTGTCGCATCATTTTGTGCCGAAGAGAAAGTGATGGAAATGTATCAAAGGAAATCGGAAGCTCCTTTGAAACGAGGAGCAAAAAATGGACTTGTTGGTGGAGTTGGTTTAGGCTTCAGTAGTTTCGTGCTGTTCTCTCTTTACGCATTGACATTCTACCTCGGAGCCATTCTCGTAAAGCATGACAAAGCAAAATTTTCTGAAGTTTTTAAGGTACATATCTGTAACTTTTTGGCTTTAACATACATAACACTAGTTGTATTAGTAATTTTTACATAATCAGTATATTCAAAACTGTTGTAACCTGTCTTATTTTCCAGGTTACTAATATATCTCACTATTTATGAACGACTATTCTTTTACGTTGTTTGTGTATAGAAGATCAACTCATAAGCTATTTAAACAACTTAATTTTGCAGGTCTTTTTTGCTCTATCGATTGGCCTTAGTGCTCTTGGCAACCTTCCCTCTGATCTGAGTAAGAGCAAAGGAGCTGCTGCATCAATATTCGAGATACTCGATAGCAAACCGAGAATTGATTCAAGTAGCAGCGAGGGATTCACGTTACATGTTATCGAAGGCAATATCGAACTCCTGCATATTAGCTTTAAGTACCCCACAAGACCAGACATGCAATTTTCAGAGATTTGAGCTTGAGCATTCCTGCAGGAAAGGTATTTATCCTATTTCAGTTCTTTTCTTTTTACAACTCGTGGTGTCCAAGCCCACTTGCACGCACCTCGGCTAATTCCACAAGCCCTCTTGCACACACCTCAACATATATACACATTGATTATGTATTATTAGTGAAGTTTCACTTGTACTAGTAGGTTAATCCCCATCCTTAGGTTCCAAGTTACCCAGTGACGGAACTACATAGACGGAAGGGTGATCAGTTAAACATCCTTCACCGGAAGATTCTATACTTTCTATAGAGAAAATTATACTGTATATATAGATCAAAACTATTTTCTATACATTCATATTAAATCTTGAACACCCTTGATAAAATATCTAGTTTTGCCACTGGACTTTCTTACCAATTAATGCTTATCATAGAGATTTATTACACCTCCGGTGCATAGAACATAAACTCGACAAGAATGTTATAATTTCTTGCAGACAGTTGCCCTCGTCGGAGAAAGTGGTTCAGGGAAGTCAACAGTGATAAGCCTCATCGAACGATTTTATGATCCTGATCAAGGTTACATATATCTCGATGGAGTCGAACTCAGAAAGTTGAATTTACGATGGTTGAGACAACAAATGGGATTGGTAGGTCAAGAGCCAATACTATTCAATGAAACAATCAGTTCAAATATTGCTTATGGTAGACAAGGAGAAGTAACAGAGGAGGAGATTATTTCAGTAGCAAAGGCATCAAATGCACATAACTTCATATCTTCATTGCCTAATGGTTACAAAACAACAGTTGGTGAAAGAGGGGTTCAACTATCTGGTGGACAAAAGCAAAGGATCGCGATCGCGAGGGCCATACTGAAGGATCCTTTTGCTCGATGAGGCAACTAGCGCGCTTGATACAGAGTCTGAACGGATCGTTCAAGAAGCATTGGATCGCGTGATGGTGAACAGGACGACTGTTGTAGTCGCACATCGACTGACCACGATTAAAAATGCAGATGTTATTGCAGTAGTTAAGAATGGTGTTGTTGCTGAGAAAGGAACACATGATGTGCTCATGAATAATACTCAAGGGGTTTATGCTTCTTTGGTTGCACTTCAAACAGGAGCAACTTAAGTTTGATAGAAGTTTTTTTTTGTTTAATTACTATCCTAAAGTTTTGTAATATTGAAATGTTTGCATTATTCTCTTCTCATCTCTCATCTGTCCTAGCCTCGGTGAACAGAGTTACATGATACTTGTTTCTAATGGGAGGTGGTAGATATCCTTTAAAATTAGTTGAGATGTGCGAAAACTGACCCGAACACCACTGTCATAAATAACTAAAATATTTGTAACACATGAAATTTCATTTAAATATTCATTTGAAATGAAATATATTATTTAATTTTTTATAAATTACCTTTTTTTACTTAAAATAAAAGAAGTTCAAACTATATGATTAGCCCTACATAATTAAACACAACACTAAAAACTTGTAATTACGTTATGACAAACAAACAAATTAATATAACTGTTCATGTGACATTGTTGGTATATCGTTAGTTTAATTGTTAATTTTTGAAAAATAAAACTTACATATTTTGAACATGCATGATTATTTGATTTTCGAAATACGAACAGTGCTGCCTAAGTTAGGTATTTACTACATTAGTACTTCCACAATTTAAGTATTACACTATAGTCCAAACAGTCCTTATAAATACCATTTTTCCTAGTAAATTAAAAAAAAAAAGGTACTCCACAGTCCATAGAGCAGCAAAAATGGCAGCAGCTGAAATGGAGAGAACGACGTCGTTTGATGCAGCTGAGAAGTTGAAGGCCGCCGATGGCGGAGGAGGAGAGGTAGACGATGAACTTGAAGAAGGTGAAATTGTTGAAGAATCAAATGATACGGCGTCGTATTTAGGGAAAGAAATCACAGTGAAGCATCCATTGGAGCATTCATGGACTTTTTGGTTTGATAGCCCTATTGCTAAATCTCGACAAACTGCTTGGGGAAGCTCACTTCGAAATGTCTACACTTTCTCCACTGTTGAAGATTTTTGGGGGTAATTTTTTTTTTCTTTCAAATTGGTGATAGTGTAGTGTAAGAGGAAACAGGGGAGTGGATCGCAAGGTGTGGAATCGAATCCTCCTGAAAGTTTAGATAGTCAATTAATTGAGCTACTGAGATTCCCCGGATTTTTTTTAAAAATAAATTGGGGAGAGAGGAAGGGGAAATGGGGAAGAGAATTATAAGGTTAAACTGTCGTTAACAAGGTGAAAGTTTA
This sequence comes from Solanum piurae, assembly GCA_029582685.1. Classification (NCBI taxonomy): domain Eukaryota; kingdom Viridiplantae; phylum Streptophyta; class Magnoliopsida; order Solanales; family Solanaceae; genus Solanum; species Solanum piurae. Next base: position 9,416 of record JAJOOO010013025.1, read on the forward strand.
GGTAGTTAATCAATTGAGCTACAAAAATTCTTTGGGTACGACTTTCGTAAGCTCAAATTGGAAAATAAAAAATGAGATTATTACTAAGGAGCTGAAGAAATTCAGAAATGAGTTTCCTTTTGAGCCAGCAGAACAAGTTAGGTTGAGATTTCATCGATTTTAGCTTGTTATTGTTGTTGGTTGTGTTCTTTGGTTGTGAATTATGGGGTTTTATTATAATGTTCCAAGAATTTTGTTGGTGTTGTAGGACTTTTTTGATTTAGGCTTTTGAATGTGTTCTGATTATCTGCCTTCATATAGGTGATATTGAGGTAAAAATGGTATCTTGATTGATTTTTCTCTCATAATTGTTAGATTTTCTTCTTGTACATTTTGCATTTTTAGTTAACTTGCCAATGTGTTTAGTTAATGCACGACGTGCAGTCTTACTATGGAATGCTGAATTGCTGTATTAGTAATTGCACGTTGCTTTGTCCTTTTTCAGTTAGCACTTTCTAAAAAACTGGAATTTTGATCTCCCAGTTATTTGCCAATTTTAATTTTAGTTCATGGATTGGATTCAATGAATAGATATATGCTCTTTGGTGTTGGGAGGACAAGGATAGATAAATTAATTGCGGTGTAAAGGAGTCGAAGTGCAAACTATGAATGGAAGTTGAGACATTTTGGAGGATGGGGTGAAGAATGACCGGTGAAGTTCTAGGAAAGAAAAAGTTAACCTTGTTGAAAAGTCATATTTCTCTTCCTTGCACAATCTTGTGTAGGAATGTCTTTAATTGGGTTATGTCGTCGGATAGTTTATATTGCTTCAAATTTAAGATCCTTTTTCATGTTTGTGAAATGCTCGTATTTACAACTAAGGATATTTTGAGCTAATAAAGCAGTTGATAATGCGTTGGTCTTAGTTTTCTCTCATAAGCAAGATAATATAGTTACTATTTTCAAGTACAACTACTTCTGTTTCTTTAATTTACATATAAGAGCAGGTCCTGTACTTCATAGCTGTGATACCTCTATGTGCATTTGTCTTAATGTACCGAGCTGACTATTCACTTTTAAAAATAAAGACAGGTGTGTTTCTATTTCTTAATTAGGCTAAAATATGCTCATCTCCCCTGTAGATTGATGAGACTAAACTTAGCTGCAGGCCAGTATTTTCAATCTCACGCATAGGCCTTTTTATTAAGTCCTATGATTTGAGTAACGTAGGTGGTAATGGTGTGAATTTGATGTCTGCCATGGATGCATGCACCTTGTTTGGTGAGTTCTTTATTGGTCTAATTACTCAAGGCACTTGAGTTATCGTACAACTTGAACGATGACATGCCTGTTTGATATTCCACATCATGGATTAGGTCTTTTAAATGCTATTATCCTTTTGGCTCATGATGAAATCTTGAACCATGTCGCTTATTCTACAAACAGTGCTTACAATAATATCCATCACCCAAGCAAGTTGGTTATGGGAGCAGACTTTCATTGTTTTAAGCATAAAATTGAGCCAAAGTGGGAAGATCCTGTATGTGCCAATGGAGGGACATGGAAAATGAGTTTTTCGAAGGGTAAATCTGATACCAGCTGGCTATATACGGTATGCCGAAGTTATTTCCATCCAACTCTTAATGATAGGTCACTCTAGTAATGTTATTTTCCCCTTTGATATAATTTCAACTCTTGTTTTCTTATATGGGATTATTGTAGCTGCTGGCATTGATTGGACATCAATTCGATCATGGAGATGAAATTTGTGGAGCAGTCGTTAGTGTCCGGTCTAAGGGAGAAAAAATAGCTTTGTGGACCAAGAATGCTGCAAATGAAACAGCTCAGGTAATTTGCTTTTTATTTTTGGTTTCAACGGCCACGTTTGTCATTTTCGTGGATCAAGCAGACAGACATTTTTCGTTGTGTACATACTGTAGTGCTGATGTTTATTCAAAATATGCTATGAAATACATTGTACCATTGAGTATATTGGAAGTTAAGAGGAGAAGTCATCAGATATATAGGAAGTGCTCCTTATGAGAAATTTCTCCATTAGGGCTCAAACCCGAGAACCATGGTTAAGGACGGAGGGATCCCCTTGGTGGTCTCAAGGGTTAAGTATTATTATTATTTCATGTTCATATGATTGAAACATTTAGATATCCTTGCGAAGTGTAAAATTGTTTTGTCTCGTCATTTGTTATATGCTTCATAATAATTCCCTTTTCTTTCTCCCCCTTCTCTTTGTTTCTTTTTCTCCAGTGTACTTGATTCTGCTAAAATTATATAGTGGTCGACGTTCCCTTCTGTGCTTCATTGATAATATTGAATCCTTTCAGCTGTTTACCGGTTGATTATTTTTATGTTAATGCTTATTGCTAGCTTTTTGTTTTTATATCTTTGCAACTATACTTACCATCTTCCTGAAACTTCTCTTTACAGGTTAGCATTGGTAAGCAATGGAGGCAGTTTCTAGATTACAGCGATTCAGTTGGCTTCATATTTCATGTATGAAATCTTGGTTATCGTACGCCTTGAATTCAGTTTCTCTTCAATTAGCAAGACTCACAAGGAATCATCTTCTTTTGCAGGACGATGCAAAGAGGCTCGACAGAAATGCCAAGAATCGTTACACAGTATAGTTCTTGATGCAATGTGAGAATGCAAGAAACACAATTCGTACTGGAAAGATGGTAGGCACTGGTTTAGTTTCTCATTTGATAAGCTTCTGGTTTGAGTAACTCGTGTATTGGTGTTTGCACTTTCTAATCGCGGAAAATTGTTTGGTTTGAATTCATGCCTCTACAATTCGCGTGTTCTGTGTTACTTTCGCAGCCTCATTATTTCTCTGCAGTACAATTCTCTTTGAATATTGTTGATGGAGGTGAAAGTGATACCAAGCACATAACAAATCACAAATGGTACATTATACCAACCAAAAGAATGACAACAGAAAAAACAATTTTTGGACGACTTTTCGATGTGAAAAGGATAAGCCAAACCTGGTGTTTATACCAAATCTATGATACAAGACATATGTCTCGTATATAAACTATATTTAGTTTGGTGTAAACACTGAATGCGAGTCGGTATTTTCCGCTCGGCCTTAATCTTTTCATGCATTGGACTCCAAGAGAGGTCTTGTTGGCTCCTCATTAGGTCTGTTGCATCTCCAGTACAAGATTAGTTGTATGATCCCAAGAACTCCTCCTATCCCATTTGGAACCTGATTCATAGAAATCAAAATATTAAATTCTATGCACAAGGGTGTAATGTAGATTGTCTACCTAGATGTAAGCAACCCGTGACATATAAGATCACACGAAAACAACTTTACTGTTACTCCAAGACTCTCCCTTCCGTATCTTTCGGGTACTTCTATTATAAAGGGAAATCCAGTTACTTACAGAAATAAATGGATCTTGCTTAAACATTCCATAAGCAAAGAAAGAAAGACTCATTAGAAAAGTTGCAAGGGATAGATAGAATGGCATATACTCAACACTTCTTGTTCTGATCACCAAATTCTGCAGAAGTGAAAAAGTACTCTGTTAGTCTCATCGAGCTAACGATATCGATGAAAAATACTTTAATCACGCGTTGTTCTTGTTGATCGACTTACAATAATGAACAGCGGAGAAGCAAACATGAAGATGAGAGAGATGACAGACAAATATCCAACGAAAGTTTGTCGATTTGGAGGTTGAAATAGACAGATGCTGATGGAAACCACAGCAGCAAATGCAGCAAACACACCAAACAACAGCCCCAACATTTTCAACTGCATTGAACATGTAATTGTATGAGCATCATTTCTTATTAAACGACGTTGAAGACATTATTAAGTAAATAAAGTTCCGTTCTCTAAAACGTCTTAAGCTTTCAGATGAGATAGTCACACAGTTCAGTACAGTATTAAACGTTTGTATGTGGAGGTGATCAAATCGACTCATCTGTAACTCATCTTTGAAAACAAAATGCACTATTTAGATGAAATGATCACACAATTCAACGAGAGATAAATGACCTTACCTTTTTCGTTCTCTCTGCATATACGATGAATATGAGTATATAAGCCAACTGAAAAACCGATCCGACGGAATTAACCGTAAAAACCAATATAACACCAGGAGATACAATTGGTGTTCCATACCATAGACATATTAAGCAATTCAACAAGGCATATATATAAGGCAGCCCAGAAAATTGTTCTGTTGACTTGTTTCTGATGATCCTTCTGAATGTTGGTCTGAAAAAGGGGATCGAAAACGTCAATTTAAACGCGCACACACACGTATACGTGTGTTATCGACGTATTAATATACGATTTTTTTGTAAAATTTAGGATACTTACATTGGTGATACAAATAAAACAAATGCACATAGGTTTCCTGCAATATGCCAAAACCAAATATTATGTCACTAGCAATGATTCAAAAACAAATTGTACAAGTTATTTCAAAGCCAAAACGTGGTGGGATAGATGAAAGTTTTCACCCTTAATCAGATAGTTCGGGTCAGGTCTTGTAGTCCTATGAAGGGAGAAATTTATTGTAAGGAGCTAGAGGCGAATTCAGGATTCTTCACCCTCAACCAGAGGACTCGGGTCGAGTCTATTAGCCCTATCCCTTGCACGGTGGACTTAGTTAAGAAATAAAGTTATGTCTTTACTATCAGCTATAACTTTTGACATAATAGTAAGTTTTTTATCCAAACATGGACGAGTATTAAGTGGGAATTGACCCCTAAATCCTCTAGGTAAAAAGCTCAACCTTCAACCAAGTGCACCACTTTCTTATAACATGAGTGCTAGCCGATAATATTATATCAATTCTTAAAAAACATATAACTAGTTTTACAGACAAACCATGAGTTCGCCCTTGCAGGAAGCTTAGTCGCTTTCCATGCGATGGACTTTATATGTCACGAATCCAAATTAATCAAATCAAAATTCGGCCCAAAAGACTAGAAAGAAGAAGTTACCAGCAATTCCAGCAGCATTACTACAAATTGAATAAGTTGAGAACAAACCACCTGCTCCAGAAATTTCCATTTTTGCTCAAAAGATATGTTTGAAAATTCACATATATATCATATAATATAATAATAAAAAGAAAGCTTTTATATATATATATTATTTTTTGGACAGCTCAGAGTGGGAAATATTTTATGATAAGTACAACCAAATTATGTAAATCAACAGTTGTCAAACATTGTAGTGGGACCATATTTACGTTTCTTTTACTTATATTATTATTATTATTATTATTATTATTATTATTATCATTATTATTATTATTATGTTTATGTTGATGATTTGATTTAGATCGATTTTAAAGAGGAAGTTAATTCAATTTTTCCAACGGTGAAAATCAAATCAAATTAATTTAAAGCAATTCTTGTCGGTTTATTTAAGGTTACTTAAATATATAATAATATATTTCTAAATATATATTAGATTGATTATTATTTAGTAGTAAAACACTACTAACTCAATTACTATTTTAAAAAAAAATGTACACGTAAATAAATTATATATGTAGCTTACTCCAAAAAAAATGCATTAACATAAAAAAAATGTTTACGATGAATTTTACATTCTTGCAAAAAAAAAATATCAAAATATTCTGACGATAATTGAATTTAAAGGAGGGTAGGGTTGGGTGGGATTGTATAATTCTAGGACATCTCAAGGTAGACATAATTTAGGTTCTTGATTAAATTTAAGTTCGCGTCGAAAAGTTCTACCATTCACCTTGGGGATAACACTTCCACTAACAAAGACAATTGCATACCTAAGGTTCGAGAATTGAAACCTTTGATTAAGGATGAAAAAATACTTACTAGTTGAGATTTCAAGTTTAAATTTCATCAGAGACGAAAAATACTTGGTGATTTTTTCTCTATCTATCCATATTGTCCTAGCTTTGATGGACATTGTTATGTAGTACTTGTCGTTACTGAAAAGATGACAAGTATCTCGGGGAATTAAAATTTAAGTAGGAACGATAATGTCTACCCCAATGTGTTTAACATCCAAATCTTTGTATAATTTTTTTTCTTTAAGTGCAATTGTACTTAATCATTATCTTTAGTAGGGTAAACATGATTATATTATTTATTATTTATTTTACAGTTAATAAATTGGGATGAAAGAAATTAGGTGTAGAGATCACGTCTAACATAAATTTAAAATATAAGCTATGAAAAAGGAGAAAATAATTTGTTAAAATATATACAAAAACTAATTTTGCAACTTCAATATTAGTATAAAATTAGTTTAGTAATATTATTATTATTATTATTATTATTATAAAAAATAATTTTATGATTTTAATTTTACAAATACATAGTAAATTTAGAGATCAGAAATTAACCTGAAGATGACCACATGGTTATGATAATTAGTTCATAAATGATTTCGTACCTTGACGATATTTTTCTATGATATTAATTATTTGATATAATACTTGAGGCTTTGTTAGTCAATGGTAGTAATATTTTCAATCCTTTTTAACAACAAATTAATTTGAATTCAATTTTTTTTATTCAACTGCAAATTCACTTTTAATTTTGGAGCTATCAGTGATGATAGTATTTTCAACCCCTTTCTACAACGAAAAATCGATTTGAACAAAAAGATGAAATGTTGTTTTAGTGGAATTTGGAATGGCTACAAATGAAGATCAATTGAGGAACATTTTTTTTCTTTCGTTTGATTTAAATGTTATGGTATTTTAATTCGGTTCATGGGTGGGTAAATTATGAAAGATGAGTGAATTTTTTTATTTTGGGAAAAAAATTTAAATAAAATTGGATAAATTATTGAGATGAAGCCCTCAGTTAGTTTTAAGGATATATACAACCCAAAAGTTTGACGATAAAGATATATACAACTTTAAAGTATAACAGAGGATATTAACATATCATTTATGATATATAATTCGAGGATATATTTATTCTTTTTCCCTTTAGGAAATTGAGATTTTCGAATTTGTTAGTTATTTGAGTAACTGGGTGTCTATTGTGAATATAACTAAGATGGAGGACTCATGTAGGAATATGTCAAATTACATTTGGAATCCTGGAAAGATGCCTATATATTGAAGAGACAATTAATCTATTACGACTATGTTATGAAGTTGTCTTTTATTTCTTAGTTGCTTAGATTAATTCTGGAACCTCCTTCCCTTCTTCCTTTTTATTTCTTCTTCTTCCCTTGGAAGATTTGTTACTAATTTGGTGTAATTATAACGATGAACTCTTACATTTGTACGTATAATCTCAATTATCTATTTCAATACAATATGGATTCATTACAGTGTTTAAGCAGATCATAGATAAGTTTTTTCATGCCTCGACTCTCCCTCGGTTCGTTCGGGAATCATGGTAATCTTTTCATGGAGATTATTGGGAACGAAAATGTGTCTGGGATTACAAGAAAAATTATAAAATCATTTTTTGTATAAGAGTGTATATATGTATATATAAACATCTTTTATATATGATATTATACACTTTTATACACCTATATATACATATCATTAAGGTTAAATAAAAAAAAATTAATTTAATTTTATTTCTAATTATAGACAATAACATTTTTTCTGAGAAAAATTAATAGAAAGAAATGTGCAACATAAATCGAAACCGAAAATTATACTCTATCATATTCACTATAATTTATATTATTCTAGAGAGATAGTGATAGGCACAAGAAGAAGAAAAGGCATAGGATATGATTCCATTTTTCTTGCAGCATAACACAAGAATGGACAAAAATATATCATGTTTTCTTCGTATCATCAGTTTGATGAGTGATCATTTAAGGAATTAACTCGAGCTTTAAAAAATAAGATAAGAATACAAGAAAACAAAGCATATAATTTTTTGTCCTCTATTGTGTTATTATGGTACAAGAAAAATTAGAATCCTATTCTATCCCCACTTTTCCTTATATAACACAAGAGAGGGCAAATAATATATTATATTTTCTTCGTATGTTTATCTTATTTTTTCTAACTTCATAGCTTCATCTCATCTTTATCATAGGATTTGAGTGAGTTTTTGGTCGAGGTATGTGATTAAAGCACTTTGTGAGATCCATTCTTATCTTTTGTTTTAGTCTAATTGCTTTTTTTTTCTTGAATGCTGATGAAATTATCAAAAAAATCTTGATTTTAGTAAACCTGCATATTATGGAACTTAGAAGGGTGTGATCATGTACTCCCTTCGGTCCTAAAATAAGTGTCACTTGCATCTACTCAAAAATCAATAAACATAATGTATATGTTATTAAATTATTCTTTCCGCCCATTTTTATGTGTTTATATTTGACTAATATATACACACTTAAAAAATATTAAGTTCGAATAAACTTGATGTCGAAATACTGAATCCGTAACCACATGTTAGCTACTATCAATACGTAATTCTCTTCTTTTGGGGGGTGCCTCACGTCAATTAATAGAGCAATTTCTATTTTGACTTAATTAGAAATTAACTTATTCTCCTTAATTTTCTTAGACAAATTTTTTAGCAATTCAAGATGAATTTGTCTTTTAAAGTTCTTATCGTTAAAGTTATTGTATTTTTAAATTTTATTGTGTGTTCTGTGTATATATATATATATATATATATATATATATCTTTTTGTAAGTTCTCACATAAAAAAATGTATACACTTGAATTTGGATAACTAAACAAATGTAGTACAGTATATTAGTGGTGGACAAATATTATAGCTAAATAATGAAATTCATTATTAATTTTATTTAGCGGCGAACTAGCAATAAATTATCAACATATTATATTAGTTACGAGCTATATATCTAGCGACAGATTAACAACGAAGTTCACAACTAATTTCAATAATTAATTTTTGATAGGGATTTAATCTGCCCATGATTGTGACATCAAGACTGATGTATAGCTAGAGATTATTAGTTCAATTTTTAGGTTAATCATATGATTGAGACGTTTTGAATTCTTAAAATAAAATAAGTGGATAAAAACCTTACCTTCAAGGTTTTGTAAGGTATAAGGAACTAATTTATACCTGAAAATTGCTTCATTTGTCCCTTTTAGAGAAGTGTTAGGCCTACTAGCTAACTACTTGTTCAAATTAACAACAACTATAATAATTATAACGTATCAAGTATACTTCATAAGAACGATCTAGAAAAAACAGAGTATATATAGATTTTATTCATATTTCATGGAGGTAGAGAAGGTATTTCCGAAAGACTCAGACTCAGGTTAATTACTTGTCCAAGTCAACAACAACAACAATAATAACATGTCTAGTGATTAGTGTAGTTCCACAAATGGGTTTGAAAAATATAAAGTGTACACGAACTTTCCTCTTCACGGAGAATAAAGAGATTGTTGTCTGTGATTCAGGTTAACTACTTGGTCAAGTCATGATGATTGATTTGATTGTAGAGAAGTTTTCTTGAATAACTTTCTGGTATCTTGGATGAGTCTGCTCCTCCTTTAATCAGATCAGGTTTTAAGTTCAAGCCTTAAGTATGGAAAAATTATTGATAGGAAGTGTTATCCCTCCCGAATGAGACCTTATCCAATGCGAATCTAAATTAGTTGGACTCTAATACGAATACCAAACACCCGATGGAAAATAAAAAACAAAGAAGTCTTCTTATTTCAAAACTGCATCTAGAAGAGTATGAAACTAACAATATTCTTGAATTCAATTGATAGTGTCTCAATATAGTATCTTTTTCCCCTTTTACACCCTCTAATGATCTCATTAATTTGAAATTAACAAGAATTTTTCTTCTTCTATCTACTAAATTTGAAAATATTCACAAACATGCCTAGTTATATCTATTGTTTTTCTACCATACAATAAAATACATTTTAATATTTGTATATCTATTTTATGTAAAAACGTATCAAAATTGATCACCACACCTGTATTGTAATAAATGCAGCTTTCAAGCTAATTAATTTTTTATTAGATGTTCTGTTACCTATATTATTGATGTAGACTATTTTCATCTTTTATAACAGGTAATATATTATATTTTAAAATTTTAAAATCACATATTTTAATTACAAAGGTTCTTGTAAATATCAATTGAATAATCTTATAAATATAAACATTATTTACACCAAAAATGTATAAATTAAAATTTATATTTATATACAAATACCAATAATTTATTCAAATGATTATGCTTTATTTGATTGTAGACGTTGTCTTCAATAAAAGGAAACGTTAGAAAGTCATTTTAATTTAAAAGAGCTCGTATACAACAAACATATCATTTTCAATTCAATCCATAAGTTATTTTCCCTCTCCAATAATCTCCATATTTGAATTAAACTCGTAACTGAGTTAGTGCATCAAGTGATATTTATAAGGAAGGTCAGAGATCGATTTTCCTTGTCAATGCATTCTCAGTTGAACTTGTCATGCATTCCAAGTTTGTCTAGAGCAGATACATTTTCCTGAGGGTTCCAAAAAGCAACAACACTATACCTAATGTAATCTTACAACATTGGATCTATAGAAGACCGATAGAGAGTACGCGAACCTTTTCTTACCTTATAAAAGTAAAAGATTTATTTTCCAAAAACATTTAACTCAAGTACTACATATCTTATGATCTTACGTGAAGGAAAAATAAATTCAAAAAAATTAAGGAAGCCCGCAAATTTAAAAGAAAGTTAAATGAAGAACATAGTTTTATCAAGCTTTCAAACTTTTAAAATATTTAAAGAAATTCTATTTTTTTTTTCTCCATTTTGGAAGTTTTGTGGCATAAAATGCTCCAAGTAAACACACTTCTTATAAAAATGGCAACCCATAAACAATGGCGGCTCAAGTTAATTAGTGGCATATAGTCAAAAATAAATTGGAGGCTTAAATTTTGATTTATTTATTTTTTATATATGAGACTAAAAGTTATTTCTTTCTTTTTAATAAAAAGGCTTTTTTTATGATCTTAAACTAAATATAAGTATGTATATATATATATTGATCTTGTGGTCTTAAACATATCATGTGAAAGTTAAATTTAAAAATTGATCCATAAAAAAGAAACTTTCTTTAATGTTTGAAAACAAACTAAAAAAAAAGATAAATAAATTTAAAAATATCGTATGTTTTTTTGTTAGAAAAAGCCTACAATAATTTTATTATTACTAACACAAATAGGCCCTTCGATTTTGGAGGCCTAAGGTGTATGCCTCATTTTTAAAGGCCAATCATCCCTGCCCATAAAATAACAATAATTGTCTTATTCTTGTTAGGTAAAATAATTTATTTAGATTATATTATATAGGAGTATTATTTATATGTATAAGTTTATTCCATCCTAAATATATATAATTTTTTAGAAACAAATATATATGATGAAGTCAGCAGAATTTTTAGTTAAGATTTTGTCTCTAGTTCAAAACTCATTTATTTAAACTTGACCATTTCAAATTCACATCATATATAACTCATTTACAAAAAAAAAAAATCATAATTTATTAATTTTTTTAGAAAACTTATCAGCAGAACTCAAATCCGAAACTTTCTAACAAAACTTATCTATTCACAAGCTTATATAATTGGATAATAGCAAGAAATGGTTTGTGTACAAATGAGTCAATATCAATAATTAATTAATGATTTTTTTGGAAGTTTGGAATCTATATAACGTCCAAATATGAAATTAAGTTGCAAATCAAAGAAAGCAACAAATACGTAAGTCTTTTCACTTTTAAGTTTGACACCTAGCATATCTAAAAGAATAAAATAAAAAATAGAATAATCCAAGTGTCAGCATCTTATACATTATAATTATGAAAATATTTGTATATCAATATAAATATAAAATTAGATTACACATTAAAATCTTAAAAACAATCACTAATATTTGCATTAGATCTGGAATAGATTGTTTAAACTACACCTCTGGGATGCATCCTTTCAAGATACTCAATAACACAAAAATATTTTATACATTGAATTACTTTTTATTAGTTTACAATTAAATATACAAGAAAAATGTTATTAATAATTTTTTATCATAATATTAACTTGAGATGATATGTAGGATGTGTTTTGGTATGAAGGAAAATATTTTTCGGAAAATGTTTTCCAATTTTTTCATGTTTGATTGGATAAAATGTTTTTCAAATCAACTCATTTTAGTCAAATTTAAGAAAAATCTCTTCCCTTCAAAAATTAAGGAAAACATTTTCCAAAACTCCCCTCCAACTTCATATTACAATTTTTTTTGTTGAAAAAAATAAATTTAAAACTTATTTTAAAAAACATATTTTCAGCTTCAATTTTTTTATTGTTTTACCCCACCCTCACCCTACCCCCAACCCCCTACCCAAAAAAAATATTTAAGTTTGTTTTTACAAAAACCTCCAATTTCAAATTTTATTTTCTCCCCACCCCTACCCTCGACCCCTCCCACAGCCACCCCTCCCCCTCCACGCCCCCCCAAAAAATTAAAAAATTAAAATTTGTTTCTAAAAAATATTTTCAAATTCAATTTTTTTATTTTTTTGACCCCACCCTCACCCCACCCCCCGCGAGCTCTCTACCCCCCCAAAAAAATTAAGTTTATTTTTAAAAAATATTTCCAATTTCAAAATTTTATTTTTTCACCACCCCTACCCGCGACCCCGCCCCCCATCAGCCCACCACCCCCTCCAAAAAAAAATTAAATTTGTTTTTTTAAAAAATATTTTCAAGTTCAATTTTTTATTTTTTCACCCCACCCCCTAACCGCGACCCCCCCACACCAGCCCCCCACTCCCTCCAAAAAGAAATTTAAGTTTGTTTTTAAAAATTATTTTCAATTTCAAACTTTTATTTTTTCACCCTACCCCACCCCACCCCACCCGCACCCCCTACCCGCAACCCCCATCAGCCCCCACCCCCTCCAAAAAAAATTAAATTTGTTTTTTTAAAAAATATTTTTTATTTTTTATTTTTTCACCCTACCTGCGACCCTCCACCCCCTCCAAAAATAAAATAAATTTTTTAAAAAAAATATATATTTCAATTTCAAATTTTTATTTTTTCATCCGACTCCCACCCCCTCCAAGAAATTTAAGTTTGTTTTTAAAAAATATTTTCAATTTCAAATTTTTATTTTTTTACCCCATTTCACCCCTACCCCCCCCCCCCCCAAAAAAAACTAAGTTAATTTCTAAAAAATATTTTCAATTTCAATTCAAAATTTATTTTCTACTCTCTAGTAAAAATAAAAGATATTTTCTCAAAAATATTTTTCATTCATTAATCAAACACTAAAAAATATTTTTCGAAACACCAACCAAACATGAGAAAATAAATCCAAAATCTACTTGTTTTCTAAGAAAACATTTTCTAGAAAAACATTTTTCTTCATACCAAACACACTTGTAATGTAACTATTTGTGTCAAAAGATAATTTGACTCAAAACTTGTGATAATGGTTTTGTAAATCGAAAAAAGGATTGTAATTATTAATGAACTTTACGTTATCAAATTCTGAGAATCCGATATTAGTTTTTATTGAATTACTCCACATATATATAAGAGCTCGATTGCTTGAATCATATTTTTCTAAAAGATTATGATAAATAATTTTTCATATAATTAATTTTAACTTATTTTTAACTGATATCAATAATAATTATTATTTTTTAAAAAAATTCATTCTATATTCGATATTCATATTCGACCTCAAATTTGAGAATTGAGATCCAAATCATTCTGTTTTTGACTTTTTGGTTATTTTATAATTTCAATATAATAGTGTCTTAATTTGTTGTCTTTTTTTGTCAGAATATATAGGAGTATTCAGTAATTAATCATGCTGAAGTGATACCTTAAACAACAAATTACCTTCAGATCATTAATATTCCTATTTAATTATTTAAACCTTATTTTATTCATTGTTAATTATTTTTTTGTCAGATTTTCAAATGTACTAATTAAGAAAAAATATATTCCCCCTATATATCTATCCTATGATTAGTTTTTGCTTAATCTTTGGATTAACTTTTTGACTTTGTATCCATGAAACCTGTTGGCCCCCTAATATCCAGCAGAGATTAATTCATTTCTTAATACTAAAATAACTTCAAGATAAAGAAATAATTAATAGATTTTATAATTCATATTTGGAGGTGACTTTCATTTAATAATGTGTCGTTTGTTTTCTCATTAATTAGAAGTAACCTTTTTAGTTTATCACTTGATATCGAAATTTTGATTAACTTGAATTTGCACTATATAAAATTCATTAAAGTATAGTTGGATTCAAATTTAAGTTTTGTGAGTTATAATCTTTAATGTTTCTGAGCAGTGAATTTATTATATTTTTAAATATGAATAAATTTCGAATAGCAGATGATTAAATAAAAATAATAATTTAAAATAATATTGAATAGCAAAAACTATTACTCCTATTAAATAAATAATATCGGTGTGTATTTTTAATACACATTAGTTTTATGTACATTTCACAATTATTACATTTTCCCAAAAGAAACATGTCATGTCACCCTTTTAAAACTAGCTGTTTGTGTTTGGCTTTGCCTTTCCTTATATGAGACAAGTTCATGTAATTCTCATCACCATTGGCATTGCCGTATAACGATTCAGAATTTAAAGTTTATACATGTTATTTTTTATATCGATTTTTAAATAATATCTAAATTTATATAAGTATTATTATGTCGATTTTAAATAACATATAGTAATAAGTGAATTGGCAGTCGAATATGTATTGATATCTTACACTAAATTTCTTAACACTTAAAATGTAATATGAACAAAATTATTAAGTCCAAGTGAATCTGTAATTTATAAATTATCTCTCTTTTGCATAAATACATAATTCTAGAATCTAGTAAGTAAGTATTTCAATGGAATAATCAAAACTTGAATTCAAGTTTTTTTTATAATCTATTCAACTTTATACATCAATTCTGAGTTCATATCTATATAATATAGAGAGAAATGATTTTAAGAGCTAAACAAGAATGAATACCACGTAAAAGAGTCAAAATCAAACTTCCAATGAAATGTTTAGGCGGCTCGTTATGCTCTATTAAGTCTTTGGCTTGAACTTAAATAACATGCTATATGCTATATGAAGATAAACTCAGAATTTAAATTTTACGAACTTTAAAATACCATTAAACATTCACTAAACATTTAAATTGTTTCATTTGAAACTTAATATTTATACATTTTTAATGGATTTTCTTAATACATATACATGATCTAACTAATGGAATTTAGTTTGAATTCTTTTGTATTTTCTCCATTACAATGATGAATGGAAATTAATGAGATTCCCATAATTTGGAACTCAAAAAAATAATCTCTTTTTTCTTTTTTTTCCCTCTAAATTGAACTTTAAAGTTAAGTTTCAAGAAAACCAGTCATCCTAAGAATCGAATTCCTTACTTGACTCAAATCTCTTCCCTTAAGTGTCCTTCCATAACCACTACAAATTGAAAATGACATCATTTTTCCGGCGATTCTCCGGCCGGTGATCACGTGTGGCGGAACCATTTCTCCGTCATCACCATATTCCTCGTCTTCAAAAAAATTCGATTCATTATTTTTCACGTGCTTGAACCATAAATTATTCCTCGATAAGTTATCAGGGATACTAATAGGGACAGAATTGGAAATTTGCTTCAACCTCTTTCTACTTTGCGAATCTCTAGAGTTTGAACTGATCAAATCGCGATTTTGAAATTCATAGTAATCTCGATTATTTTCTTCGTTTTCAATATTTTCTTGAAAAATAACTTCCGATTCTTGAAATTCCTCTTCCATGACAAAAAAAAAAGGTATTTGTGGGAAAGACAAATGAGGGAATTGTATAAAATAAGGTGGAAAAGAGAGGAATTTATAGAAATTTGTGAATTTTTGAAGTGGGGGTAGGGGTATAAGGGTATAAGGGGGTGGTGGGGTGATTGAGTGTGGACCCTACATTTGAAGTTGTAAATCCAAAATAAGACGAAATTATATTACTTGAGACTCACGGCTTTTGGTTTATGTGTATGTAAAGTTTTGCTTTGTTACATTAACTTATTGACTATATATTTAAATGAATCGAAAAACGGATTGACTATATAAAAAAAATATGTAATTAAATTATTTATAAGGTAAGTACGATATATAATCATAAGTGTCATTTGGCTTAATTATGGTAAACGTGATACTCTTTTTATCAATTTCAACTTATGTGGAAAAATTTGAATAGATTTTGAATTTAAATAATATAACGTCTGAAAGTGTGGTAAATTGAGAAATCACCATCATAAGAACTAAAAGTACAGCACTTCAAACACATAAAGGATCAAAATGCGTTGTCATATATTACAAGGATCAAAATGCATTGTCAGGTACTACAAGAATTAAAATTAAATATTAATTAATAATTAAGAAAATTTAAAGTAATATAATCCCACTAAAGAATAAATAAATGAACAAGACTCTAAAACAAACTTACAACCATGTAATTATAATATTTTATTTTATTTTTTTTAAAAAAAAAAAAAACTACGGCAAAAGTAAGAACAACGCAGCAACTACGAGGCAAATAAATGGCATACTTCACAATTACGCTTAAAAAAATTGATATAAATATAGTTATTCACTAAATAATAATCAGTAAATATATATATTTCTTCGTCTCAAATCTATATGATATAGTTTGGATCAAATATAAAATTTAAAAAAAATCAAAAAGATTTTCCAATATACAAAACCAGTATATATATACATATATATATATATATGCAATTTTATTTAGAAAAGTACACATTTGTATATATTTATGTGAAATAAGTGAGACTTAATATGAGTAAAATGTTGATAGTTTATTAAGTATTTACCAAAAAGGAGAATACATTATATTCTTTATGATACTAAGTAATGAAAAATATAAATTAAGATAATAGGATATATAAATATAAAATTAACTAAGCTAATTATTTATTTTCGATCATCAAATACGTAACTTGTCCGACTTTTCATCTAGCTAATAATTTGAAAAGAAATTAAGAAAAATATTATCTGGCTAATGATTTGATTCAAGCCGTTGATTTGCAGCTACCGCACACAGGTTGACGCATCGGACGGTCCGGGTTTAGTGGGCCCACACTATTTATCCAAAAGTAATTTTAAACACGACAAGCCAATAATTGTGCCGTCACACGCCACACTCCCTTTACTCCTACACTATTTTAGATAAAATTACTAAATTTAGAGACGAGTTGATGAGAGCGGGTCAAGCAGGATTGAAAGATGTATAAACTATGAAATCTTTGAAGATGAATTGCATATGATTTGTCTGTATAAATTCATAAATTTCAAATTCTAGATTTGGCTCTGCACACATTCTAAACATCTAAACTTTGAACAACATAAGAATGAGTTCTGACTTTGATATCTTGGCGTAAATTATTAGTTTTGTCATTGAACTATTGATAGTCTTAAAACATCCTTATACTTGACTAACTAAACTTAGATACACCTCCGATCTGCCACATGACATAGCAAGTGGTCTCAAACTCTTGTAGATAACATGAGTCTCTTGATAATTAAAAGTTGATAGAAGTGTTGAAAAATAATCCTAAATTTGGCGAGACTTAGGGGTGTATTTCACTCGTACTGCAAGATCGGGGTGTATTTAAGTTCAGTTAGTTAAGTAAAATAGTGTTTTAAGGTTGTCACTAATTTGAAAATGAAACTAATTATTTGCGCATAGTTTAGGGGAGTTCTTAATACTTCTCTAAATAGAAATGATGTTTAAAACTTAAATACGCCACCCATGATATGATTTCATGGATTAAATTAACACACACAATTTAAGAATTCTTGAACTTGAAGATTGAAGAGTATAAGAAGTGAATTAACATTCTAATGGCAACTAAAAATAAGGAAGAATTTCAACTTGCACGTCCATTATTTCCTCCCTTTGAATCTACAACATGTTATCTATATTTCGATTAAGAATTGTTTGTAAAATTGAGTCTTCTTGGGAAATAATGAAAGCTTAAACGAGCATAGACGTTATTTTAAGTGGTGAGTATCGTAACAATTTCATTTTAAAATTTACGTTTTAATACCCCTATATATGTACATAGTCCATCTATCCCATTTTAAGGATACTCATTCCTTTTTATTTTATCCTAACAAAATAAAATCTAAGACTTTCTTGAACTCATTATAAGTTTCTTGATAACTCCAAATGATAGGGGTACTTGCATATATTATCTAGTTTTTTATGACTAGGTTAAGTGAATCTTGCATTAAGCCTAAATATAGCTCAATGACAAAATTTTATTGCATGTTTGGGAGGAGTTTTGAACTAATAGGATATGTTGAATTGACATTTTGAAAATATTCAAAGAAAATGATTATAAGTTATACGTGGAGCAATTATAAGTTTGTGAGAAAATAATTGAAAACGATGGACTAATTTCTTCTCATCTTCAATCATTGACCAATAGTTAATGGCACAAGAATCTTTGAATTATTTCCCTTCACACACTTTTCGAGTATTTAGGAGATAAGTTTAGTTTATATTGATTTTTTCGTGATTTTTTTCTAGGTGTTTGATATTCATTTCAGTTTTTAACTAACTTAGATTTGAATTGAAAAATACCACTTTGAGAGTAAAAACTCCCTATTGGAGACGACTTCATTTACAAGAAGTTGAATATGAGATCTGTAATGAAATATAACCAAAGAAGTACATATTACTTCATCATAACCTTTGCTGGTAGGTTTAAACGTCATGATCATCTCGAGGCTTTTAGAGACTACGTCATCCTAAGGCGAGCCATGTTATTATTCCTTTTTTATAAATAGTATTTGTCACGTTATGGAATGTCGAATTCTAGAAGAAATGATATCATTTTTGTTTATTGATTTCTCAATTATTGTTTGTATTGAAATTTGACTAAATTCGAATTCTCAATTCTCACATGAAAGTCCCACATTAGACAAAGTCAAAACCACTACTAGCCCAGATAAATTTCAGCCCAATCTTGAACAATGATCCAATATCCATCTTAATTTCTGGTGAGGCCCAGTTAGCCCAATACAACTTATTACATCGAAGTCCAAGCAAGAGGGTCAATTGCAATTTTGTGTTAGTTTTTAGTTGGGAAAATTGTACATAATGGCAAACTATTAATTCAAATTAAATGGTATAACCAGACGTTGATTTAATTGTGCCCTGTAGCAAACTGTTTGCCAGTCGCCTCTCTCCCTCAAACTCTTGCTCGCCACTCTCCCTCTCTCGCTCGCTCTCTCTGTCACTCGCCTCTCTCGCTTTTATACAAAAACAAATGTATAAAATGTTCTTGTGTTTGTATAAAGCGAGAGGAAATTGTATATATACATATATTTTCGTTCCCCTCTCTCCCCTCTCCCAGATCTCGCTCGCCACTCTCCCAAATCTCGCTAGCCACCCTCACCTCTCTCGCTTATACAAACAGAAACGAAATGTATAAATTGTGCTTCTGTTTGTATAAAGCGAGAGAAAATTGTATATACACATGCAAATACATATATCTTCGTCCTATACACTTATAATTATACAATACAAATATTTCCCTGCCCAATTTTCTTTTGTCTTTCTCTCTTTCTCGTTTTATACATACACAGATTATACAATTGATCTTTTGTATACAACTGCTTTCTTTGTATATGTATAGTGAATTATACAATTGTTTTTTTTTGTATATGTATAGCGAATTATACATATATATGTTTGCTATGGAGCGCAATTATGCAAACTTTGCTATAGCATACAAATATGAATTTTGTGTTTGCTATAATGTGAAAGTTGCTCTTTTTAGTTTTTGTCTCTTAAGGTATTTAACATTTTTTAAAAATAAAATAGAGTATCAGTTTATATTTTCATAATATCATAGCGTGTCGTAGGTTTCGTCCCACACCCTTAAAGAACTTATGCTCCGCTAGGCATAAGTTTGAATTTAGGAGAAAAATTAAGGACCAACTCGTTTAAAGGGAGATTTGTGTAATTAAATGTTATTAATATAGAGAAATATCATAAATAATCATTTTTATGATTCTATTTGACTATAAATTACGATTTTTCAAAATTAACCGGCATTTAATTACTTTTTTATTCGAAAGACATTTTTAAAAAGTATTCTTAAGTTTAGAAAGCGCAGAGACCAGCTTCTTTATCTTTTCTATGTTTTTCTAACTACGTCACAATGAGCTCAAGCTTCTACAAGTTAAATGGGCTGAAAGAATTATAGTGAGTCATTTATTCTTAAAGCTTGTTGGGAATAGATAAGAAATCAAAAGCGCTGAGCGATGCGCACATGCCACGTCCGATGCGTGCAACTCTTGGCTGATGTTGCCTGTCGTTGGCCGACGAGGCTTGCCCGATGTGCACATGCCACATCCGATGCATGCAAGCCTTGGTGATGCGGGATGAACCGGAATCCGGGTTACGGTGCCAAATTGCGCGCTAACCTATATCCCACAAAGGGTGTTGGTCGATTAAGACAGCAGGACGGTGGTCATGGAAGTCGAAATCCGCTAAGGAGTGCGTTCTTTTTGCTACCTCAATAACTCAAATCCACAATTTTAAGGTCGAAAGTAAAGGGTGTTTACCATCTGAGCAACTTCCTCGTGTCTTAATTAAGCTCAAACTTCAATTCATTTATGTGTATCATTCACTAGGTCATTTCAAATGGACACACAAAAAGCTTAGATTATCTTAAATTTATATTACGTGATTCCAAAACTCCAAAAAGTGATGTTGATCCTATTCCAAGACGACTTCATTTCATATGATTTCATATCTACAAATCTCTAAATCTATAAATTGACACAAAATATATTCAAACCATCTCAGACTTGCTACTCGCACCTTCTAACAAATAAAAAGAACAATAGAGAAAGACATTTCAAGACAAGACAATAGACATGTTGGCAACTAGACCAATTAATAGCCAATAAATTTCTGTATTTTAAATACACATCATAGCCATGTGGGCAGCAATATATATATAGTACTTTCATTTAATTCACCATATCTATAAAGCTTCCCTTCATGATCAATCCAAAAAAGTCGTGATTCATTTTGAATGTGACTTAATTTTTGTAGAACCCTCTAAAAATGAACTCGAACCAATATTAATATTTATGGAATATAATGATAGTATAAAAATTTAAGTATTTAAAATTTATATGAAAAGTACAGTAGTAAGTTATAAATTTTTTCATATTAATATGATGAAAACATACATATAGCTTTACTTTTGAAAAATGGAACATGACAAGTGATTTGGGAAGAAGAAAGTAAATAAAGTTTCTTGCTATTATCTCTTAAATAATTTAAAATAAATATTACTTACATCATTATTATATAAACTTTTAATTTAACCTAAAATCTAGGAAAGTGAAGGAAAATTAATGCATGCATGGCCACCAAAAGGGGGAAAAAAAGTGGATCTTAGTGTCACTATATAAAATCTAACACACACAACATATCCATGTGAAATTCAATGCTTCTAACTAACTTCCCATCTGTAAAAGCACTAAATAAGATCAATAATTCAGTTTAGTTCGAGTTTCTTTGGGTACAAAGTTATTTTTGTTAGAAAATATTTTACTCCCTAAAATGGAAAATCAAAAAATCAAAAACAATAATTTGAAAAATATTATCTGAGAAATATATTTTAAGAGAAACTATACCACTAATTAATTTAATATTTTTTAAAATTCAAAAACTATTTCAAGTGAATTAAGAGAGAAAAATATAAGTGAAGAAATTATATTGAATTCTTATGCTTTTAATGGTGACAACTCAAATTCATTTTGTAACTACAAGAATGAACATATATTAAATAGTACTATAGTATTATTACTTTATATATGACATATATATTAATAATTATATTATAAGATAAGAGAAGTTAATATCGAGATATAAATGGTCATATATTCATTATCAGCTTACAGCTAGTAGTAATGTGATTAATCAATTAAATATGGATCATGTATTAATTATTTTGTTATTGTTTATTTGGATGGAGGACATCTGTTTGGATCATATTGAGGAAAAAAAGTTAATATTTTAATTAATAAGGATGCATGTACTAGTAATTTCTAATAGTTAATTAATTCCACTAATCAATCTTAACTAGTCTAGCTAGTAATTAAGTTGAATCAGTATGAATTTTCTAAAAATAATCCAAAACAAAATAATCATAAACAAAATGATCTATTTATATGTTATAAGTTGGGTTTAGAAGAAGAATAAATTGACCATATATGAGCTTAATAATTAACAATTCTTATAAGTGGACCCGACTCAATAATATTTTCCAATCGTATTTATTATTCAAAGAGGAATTTAATTTTTTTTTCTGTTATATATCTGCCAATTACCCCACTTCCCTTCAAATTACTTCAAGTTTTTAATATTAATTAGTTGTCAAAATGTCTTACTTTTTTTAGAAAATATTTTAAATTAATATTTCTTCCCATTTTTCTATCTTTTTCTCACATTCCTTCAATATATATATATATACACACACATAAACCATACACATTGTCTTCAATCTTTTCCTTTCTCTCAAATTTCTTCTTTTTTATTTTATTTTTTTATTTTTTGAAGGATTGATAATGTGTGGAGATTTAAAGATAATATGTGTGTTTTTATTAATGTTGAGTTTATTAGGGGATAATTATGGTACAAAAGGAGAACCACAAGTGCCTTGTTATTTTATATTTGGTGATTCATTAGTGGATAATGGAAATAATAATGTGATTAGGTCATTGGCTAGGGCTGATTATTTGCCTTATGGAATTGATTTTCCTGATGGACCAACTGGAAGATTCTCCAATGGTAAAACTACTGTTGATGTCATAGGTAAGTTTATCATAACATACTTTTATTTACTTAATTATTTATTCAAATACGTATATCGTTCTTTATGTGCAAACTCGACTCTTTTTATGGGCTAAGTACGTGAAAATATCTGAAGTTTTTAGAGGAATCGCACATTTATTTATTGGATTATATGGTCAACTCACGCTAGAGCCTGCTTGGTCAATCTTTCTTATGAGTTAAGCATGTAAAAACTATTTTTTGATAATGAAGTAGTTCTGACTACGAGATTCAAAACCTTGATATATATTCTATGTCTGTTATGATATATATGTTAAATTTTATAACCATCTCATTGAAAAGTTTAATTCTAAGCTGTTAAAGATCGCGATTTTTTTTAACTTAATTATGAGATAATTAAATATATTACTACTAAGTACTAAGCTACAAACTTTTATGCTTTCTAATTTTTGGTGCCCGTTTGACCATGGACCAGACATAATTTCTGGAATTTTATGAAATTCAATAAAATTTCAAAAGTTATTTTCACAATCTTTATTCTAAACTACTAATAAAAATTCAAGAATGATTACAATTTGTATTAACGTCCAAACACAATTTTGATTTCCAAATATTATTTTCAAGCTAAAAACAAGTACGTACTACCTTTTTCCAAATTTCACGATTTTTATGTTCAAACATCCACTTAATATCTCTAAAGTTATGTCTTCTCAAAAAAAAAACTCAATATTTTCTCACTATATAATAATATATTGTTTGTATATATTTTCAGTTGAGCTTTTGGGTTTTGATGATTATATTCCACCCTATGCAACTGCAAGGGGTAGAGAAATACTTAGAGGTGTCAATTTTGCATCTGCTGCTGCTGGAATTAGAGAAGAAACTGGCCAACAATTGGTACTAATTTCTTTTTTCGTCTCATTTTATGTGATTTTATTTGACTAAATATGTATAACACAAAATTTCGCGCTTAACCTGTTCAATATATGAGAGAAAATTATGATGAATTTATGACAGATCATTCTTTTTTTTTTCTTTTTTTTTATTACGTAAGTGAACACTCTTGATCTCTGTCAAATTAATTCATTGATTTTTTGCAGGGAGGAAGGGTAACATTTTCAGGTCAAGTAAATAATTACAAGAACATAGCTCAACAAATAGTGAGAATAATTGGAAATGAAAATTCAGCTGCAAATTATTTGAGTCAATGTATTTACTCAATTGGAGTTGGAAGTAATGATTATCTCAACAATTATTTTATGCCCCAATATTATTCAACAAGTAGACAATTCACTCCTCAACAATATGCCAATGTTCTTATCCAACAATACACTCAACAATTAAAGGTGAATTTTTTTCTTTTTCTTTCCATTTACATATAATAGATCTTGAATCCAATAAATCGAATAAAATACATGTGATACGATACTTTAAAATTGAGAATTTTCGATGGATGTCCGGTAAAGGTCATCAAAATTTAGATGTTAGTAATGTCTCTGACGGATTTCTGACGGATTATGTTAGAGACTTTCATTAGAAGTTTTCATTTTTTAATAGTGGTCGAGTTTTAAATTCGAATGATCTCATATATAATGTTTGAATTTTAAATCTATCTCTAACGAAACATCTTTCTAGTAGTGTCCTCCAATATTACTTAGTAAAAAGACATTAATTTTAACTATATACATACACATATAGATATACATATGTACAATAAGTTGATACCCCTTGAATAAATAATGTAGGGTACATATAAATTTGAGATAAGAAGTAAAGTTTTAGAACCCTTGACCCAAAATCCAACATGTCTACAAGTTGAATGGTGATAATATATAGATTTCCACTACTTATAAATTTTTTGAGTCTGAAGGTCTATCGGAAACATTTCTATCTCACAAAATAGGGATACTGTCTGTGTAAATCCTACCCTCCTAAGACCTCACTTATGAGATTACACTTGATATGCTATTGTTGTTGTTGACACTGTTTATAAAGTCATGTGTAATGTCATTACCACTCATCCACCGCCTCCCTCATCTATGAAGATAAGGGAAACATTAAATTCGAGTCTAACATCATCCGAGGATAGTTCTTTGGTTATATTTGTACGACTTTAAAATATAGACAAAATTTAAATGATCACCTATAAAAGGGAAATTTGCGTAAATCGACCCTAATTGTGTACTTTATGTTGCAGACATTGTACAATTATGGAGCAAGGAAATTTGTGTTAATTGGAGTGGGCCAAATTGGATGCAGCCCAAATGCTTTGGCCCAAAACAGCCCAGATGGAAGAACTTGTGCTCAAAATATTAATGTGGCAAATCAGTTATTTAACAATAAACTGAGGGCACTTGTGGATAATTTAAATAGAAATACACCAAATGCTAAATTAATCTACATTAATGCATATGGAATATTTCAAGATTTAATTGACAATCCCTTTGCTTTTGGTAACTTCTCTTTCCCTCCTTACTATTCTTTTCGATCCATATTATCTATCTTTTAAGTTTTCTACTTACTTGACCTAATCGTACGAGTAGTATTTCGATCTTTCTAATGCTTTGTTTAGTCAATATTATCTGTCATGTAAGATTTTCACTTGTAAATTATTTAAAGATATTTTTGACGTTTAACTTTATTGTATTTTCAGGATTTAGAGTGACGAACGCTGGATGTTGCGGAATAGGAAGAAACAATGGACAAATAACATGTCTACCATTTCAAAATCCATGCCCAAATAGAAATGAATACTTATTTTGGGATGCATTTCATCCAGGTGAAGCTGCAAATATAATTGTTGGAAGAAGATCTTATAGAGCTCAAAAGTCAACTGATGCATACCCTTTTGATATTCAACGTTTAGCACAATTGTGAAGGGAAAAAAATATGGTTATTATTATTAAATATATAAGAATCATTTATATTGCATTCTAAATGTACAATTTGTTATTATATCTATTTATATGACTATCGTTAAATATATTTCTAGCTTCGAGCCATAATTATGTATGAAGTCATTTTTATAGAGAACCTTTATCTTGTCAAGTGAAACTTTTCAATATAAATATAGAATAGCCAAGTCTTAATGCGAGAACGAGTCACTCATATATCCCGTCTAAAACTCTAAATGCAAAGGAATATGCAAATTACATGTTTTATCTTTCTATATATACAAAAGTGCAAATGGCAGAAATTGATAAAGTACTAAATTGTGATTAATTTAAATAAGTCAATAATCACTACAAAAGAATTGTACCTAAATCTTTGAATTAATATTTCATTAATTGCTTGAACAAACACTAAAAGCCAAAAGCAATGTAACTAACTATCTAGTTTAGCATTAAATATATAGGGATTTAAGGTCCAACGTTACGTCAAATAGTACCTAATTTATTTTTTTCAATAAATTTTCCTATTTCATTTTTCCATTCACTTTTACTATTCCAGTAATACCCTTTCAATGTTGCATTTTTAACAAACGGAAAGGACGATCAAAACTGCTAAAGGTACTAATTTATCAAAAAAAAGAAGAAGAAAACACTTCTCGATTCGGTGCATATAGGCAAAACTATAACCAGCTAAGATGATCAATTGAATACCTTTTTTCAAAAAAATTGCCAAACTATATAAAATTGTTAATTTTTTATATAGCATATGGTATAAATTCAAAAAGTCTTACATACAAAATCCCCCATAATCCTCAACAACTAGACCAACCCATACATGAGTTAGTTGCATTTCCATGATATGATTTTCTTTGACCGTTCCACTATTTTGAAGCTATCTAGATTTTGACTTCTCCAAACTTTTCCATTCATTTAGGGTGTGTTTGATACCGATAAAAATATATTTTTTTAAAAACAAATTAATTTTTTAATGTTCAGTAAGCAATTAAGAAAATAATTATTATATTAATTAAAAATATTTATTAATCTAGCCAAATACTATAGGAGTGGGAGGATGGGGAATGGTGTTCGAGGGTGAAGGAGATGATCGGGTGATGGAAAGGAGACAATGACTTAAGCCGCACTCTTACTATTAGGGTGGCCAGGATTCGGCCTTAAACCTTATTTGACGATGAGTTTTTTGCATTTATATTATTTCACCTTATAAAAGATATTATGAATATCTCCTTGCGTAAGCGACAGAATTAACGGTCAGTAAAAATTATCACAAAGTCGAAAGAACTCTTTGATTTAATTATTACTTTTTTGTATAAATATCCACTTTGAAACAACTTTAAATATAGGTTTAACAAAGTTTTACTTCAAATATAAAGATATGACTAAAATTCAGAAAAAAATTGTTGTAGTTCTTCACACAAAAATGCTTAAACTTCAACTATATGAAACTTCAGACAATTTATCTAACAAACCTAACTTCAGACATGCAATTGAAATAAGTAGACTTGCAAATTTTTCAGACACTACGAATATGATTTAAATGATCGATTTATGGTCCCAAAATTAGATATCTCTACACTTCAGCTGACTTTTTTCTTACGAAAGCAGATCTGCAACAACTACGACATCCTTAATATCCTCTATAAATAGGCAGTTCCAAGTTCAACTTTTTTGCATCAATCACTATATCCTTCCCATTTTTCTTTGATTTCTCTTTTCATCATTCAATAACTCAAGAATGTCTTCATGTAAGGATCATATAGTTTTGATGATTTCAATGTTTATTATGTTTTCAATGGTAAAAGGGCAACCACAAGTGCCATGTTACTTCATATTTGGAGACTCAATAGTTGATAATGGGAATAATAATAACCTTATAACAACAGCTAAGGCAAATTATTTTCCTTATGGAATTGATTTCCCAAATGGTCCACAAAATGGAAGATTCACCAATGGCCGTAACAAAGCTGACTTTATAGGTACATTTTCTCTATCAAATTTTCCTTTTCATTGTTCCTCGATAACAATATATTCAGTGTAATTTCATAAATGAGGTTCGAAAAAAGCAGGATGCATGTATACCTTATAGTTACCTTCATCGAGTATGGTCTGTACGAAGATTGTTTTCAATATAGACCCCTCACGGTGTTCAAAATTAATACATATATAAACTCCTACACAAGGCTACGTACCCTTTTTCGAAAGCTTAGCAGAACCACCTACCACTTGCTAACCATCTACGTATCATCTTTTCTTCTTCTGAGTGTCTTATTCGCGATCAACAAACAAGAATGATCGTTGAGAAAAGCTTAACTATATTGATATAAAGTAATATTTGACTTATATATAGAGATTTCCTCTATCCCAACATCGTGTCCCAAGATAATCATTTTTTATATATTTAGATATGACTTAACTTTACAATTCTTATTTTCTCCTTAATTAATTAATGAGATGAATTGTATCCACATAACCGCTTACTCCTTTGTTTTAAACCATAATTTTGAAAAGATTTTCTCTTTTTTCTTGAACTCTATATCGAGTCAAATCAAAGCAACATTAAATGGAAAGGAGGTAGGGGCAAAGTCTACATTAGCCACTGGATGGTCAATTGGACACCTATGGTTGAATTTCTTTTACTATGTGTATTATCAATCAATTTTTAGGTTTTTTACATGTGCTATCTTAAACACCTTAATGAAATTTTTTATTTTGTCACTGGATGAATTTATTTTTACGATAAATCTTCACCGACTTTAATACCGCGCCCTTAACTAACCACGTTTTTCTCCTGTTCAGCTGAGTTCATAGGATTCAATAGCTCGATTCCACCACATGCAACTGCATGTGGCAATGAAATCCTTAGAGGAGTCAATTATGGATCAGGAGTTGCTGGAATTCGCGATGAGACCGGTATTCGATGGGTAAAAAACTCGTTATTTTTTTTTTACCTATATACATAATATATAATTTTTCGATGAATGAGGATCAGTTAAGTTCCTCCCACTTATTAAATTCACCCATGTCACACAATTCATTACATCATTAACTGAATCTTCTCCATGAAAAGTATTTTTTTTTTATTTCATCAAGTTGTAGACGTGTCAGAAGTTCCATTTAGATTATTTCTCAACAATATAATTTCTTTCAGATTCATTAATTTTCATGTACCGATTCTTGAACGTCTTTTATGATAAAATATGATCATGTGAGAGTGTTTTCAGATTTTGCACATTTAATACATGTTAATTCCTTCTATTTTTCCATGTAAAACCCTTCATATAAGTAGTAAACGTTCATAATAAAAGCGTAATTTATTGTATGTTTTTTATTCTAACATACTTTTCAAATTTTACATTCCCTTATAATATACGAAAAATGAATTTTCAAATTTCAGATATGATATTTTTTTATTTTTATAATCTCCTTCTCAAAATCCTGACTCTATCACTACCTACGTATACTATTAATATTCTACTTATTCAATGTGGAATTCATTCCATAAAAATTACATTATATTTTTTTTATGTATACATATTTTTACACCTCGATCTTTGTGAAAATCCTGACTACATTACTATTTATGTTACAGGGTGATAGGATCAGCATGAATAGGCAACTATTGAACCATCAACGCACAATTTTGAGAATTAATTCTATACTTAGAAATATTACTGCAACTAGAAGTTTATTGAACAAATGTCTATACACTGTTGATATGGGCAACAATGATTATCTCAACAATTATTTAGATCCAACATTTTATTTATCAAGTCGATTGTACACACCAGATAGGTTTGCAACCATCCTTGTTCAACAATTTGAAGGGCAACTAAGGGTAATTTTTACTACTTAATTACTACGTACGTTTTATTTTCAGAGGTAGCAGAATTAGACCATGAAAATATGATTCGTGCACTGCCGTTGAAAGTTTGGGTAGTTGTGCTAGGGGAATATTTTCATGACTGGTCAATTTGGATAGACTCGGGAATTGAATTATAAGTCAATGACCTTAGAAATTTGTGATCTTGAGAACTTTTGAATTCTGCTTGTATCGTGAGCAAACCTTCAAGATCAAAAATTAAAATTTATTGGACTTGAAGTTTTGTTCATAGTGTAAGCGAAGTCAAAAATTCAAGACCGACCAAACAAATCCAAGGTCATTCTTGTAAATCATATGGGATAATTGAGTTTGTCCATCTAAAAGTTAGGTTAAAATTGACATATAAAAGAACTTGTCAAAATATTTTAAATTTTCTATTTTATTTTATATTTTCAATAGCAAATGATGATAAAATAATAATTATTAGTCATGTTAGATAATTAAAAAAATAATTAAAACTTGTTTAGAATTGGATGTTTTGGGCTATAACTCAATATTTATGTAGAAATAACGTTTATTAACCACTTTTCAATTCTATATTTAAAAAATAGTCACCTTATCTTGGAGTTTCAAATTCTACACACACGAAACCTCAAGATATTGTCATGGAGTTTAACTAGTGGAATTTAAAAACTCCACTAATGCAATGTCTTGAAGTTTTATTTGTAAAATTTAAAACTCCACGATAATAGTTATCTCTCAATTATTACAGAAGATGAAAAATGGTTACTTGTGAATTTTACCTAATACTTAAGTACTCATCTTGATTCCAATTCAATTCAAGTAACCTTTGAACGTATCATTATTGATTCAGTCCATTTTGACTCGTAAAATTTTTTAATATTTTTTTAGAGGTTGCATAGCTATGGAGCAAGGAAGGTGGCAGTATCAAATATTGGTCTATTAGGTTGTTTGCCAGAGGAGACAAGAACATATGGAAGAAATGCATCTGGATGTGTTGATTTCATTAATAATTATGTCCTACTATTTAATCAAAAATTAAAGGTTTCAATTGATAATCTGAACACTAATCTTCCCAATGCAAGGTTTATTATTTCAAATCAGACTAGCATTTCAACAGGGGGTCCACCTATTGGTAGGCTAAAATATTCTCCAAATCTTCATTTATTATAACTTTATTTATATTTGATAATTACTTCTCATATCAGATATTTAATTTATTAAATTAACTCAAGTTGTTATGATTAAGTAATTTGTTAATAAATTATTGATTAAGTAGAATCCCATTATTCTACTTGAAATTCTCATCCTAAATATTCAGAACCTATAAAGTTAAAATCTTGTCGCCACCTCTAATTATACTCAACTTTTTTTTAAAAATCACAAAATTCAAAATTTTATATTATTTTTTAAAATTTTCATACTAAATCAAATTAAGACACATAAAATAAAATTGAGTGAGTAATAAATATGATAAAAGTGAAGAAAGTATAACATAATGTGAGGGGACAAATGGCACTAGGTTGGATGAATTTTATAATTAATAATTGTGACAAATATTAACCATTCTTTTTTCTAGTATAGGGTTAGGTTTCACAATGTTTAGTCCCAGGCTCCCAGCCTAACCAGCCCACCCTTATTGTCAACCCTACCCAACTAGGAAAAAGTTATTTTTTTATTTAAGAAAGAAAAAAATATAACTTGAAACTTGTGTTTTTAAAACATGTCATAATATTTATGTAATTATAGATCGCTATAAGTAAACACTAAAAGTCCAAATTCTGTAGCTATAGATCAATAACGATCGGAAAAAATCCCGGTTGCTAAAAGTCTAACTAGATAAGTGAATATCAGTCTGATCGTTAAAGATTCTTTAGCGACGACAAAAGATCAGGTTACATTCTTTTTTGAATGGATTAAAGAGGAAATGCCATCATATAAATTGAAACAAAGAGAATAATTTTTTATTCGGATTATTTAATATCATGTATTTTTATTTTTTTGGATTAATTTCAGGTTTCACAGTTTTTGACTCACCATGCTGCATAATATCAAACACAACAGCCAAAGGACAATGCAGCAATAATGGCCAAACTCCATGCAGTAACAGAAATCAATATGTGTTCTTTGATAATTTTCATCCAACAGAAGCTGCAAATAGGGCCATTGCTACAAGATCATACGCTGCTCTTCTACCGACCGATTCGTATCCGACTGACATTAGGGGTCTCATACAAACCTAATAAAATTAAACTTCTCTATAACAACATCGTTTGTTTGAGAAAAACAAACAAACTTAGTTACTACAATTGTTATTGAAAGGTATCATTGTGATATTATTAATTCCTCTACAACAATACTTGTTTGGTTACAAAAATAAAAATTACCAACTGGTATTAATGTAGTTGTTGGGGGGGGGGGGGGGGGGGG
>JAJOOO010013026.1:0-11595 GCA_029582685.1 Solanum piurae
ATAAAAAAGCGACAGTTTCAGAAGGAAGACTAATAACGATCAGCATATAGAAAAAGGTAACACAGTTACACAGAGTTTCATCATGTGAATAAATCAAATCAGGGACCATAATGAGCAGTGACCCAACAATAGAAAATGCAAGAATACCTTAAAGCGTGAACCGATTGAAGAAAATTTTGAAGACTTTGAAGTCTCTTCACCTAGTGAAGGGAAGAGCCCTGCTACAAAAGAGCATTTTGAAGCACATAGGAGGTCTTGATGTTCAGGCACTATATAGTCCTTGTTTTTGTCTAGAAATTGGTCAGATTGATATTGCACCTAATAGAAAATGGATTATATCAGGAATGTACATGGAAAATTACTCTATTCATAAATCGCTGTTGGGAATCACACTCACCTCTCCAGCATAATGTGAAATTATGAAATCTGTACGAGACAGTTTGGGCTTAACAAAGCGCTTGTGAACTTTGAATGTCTGATATAGCTTGTTAGAGAATGTTTCATGAGTTGACTTTGGGAACATACTGTACAGAAAAAGTAAATAATGATAACAAACTTTATCAATTAGCTTAGACAGATTTACAATCTTAAACTCAACTGTTACCATACAAAAAGAATGGGGAACAGGATTTTAAGTAACAATTAAGTGGCGTACAATTAATTTTCATAATAAAGACCAAGATGGGATTTTATCGTACCAAGCTTCATCTAGCAGAGCAACAATTCCACCTGGTTTCTGCAAAGAGAAATACCACAATTACAGAACTGGATGTAACACTATGAGCAGCCTTAGTATTTTCTTTTAGAACTCTGTTGTGGAACTCTCATGAAGCATAGTTTCAGTAAGATGCTGGCCAAAAGTTAAGATTGTTCTTTAATTTTTCAAGTGAAGGGTGTTTTGACAGTCACTCTAGATGAACTCACATATTTTACTAATTATTTCTTTTCCGCAGATCATTTACCCTCAGAAAGATTATAGAGAAACAGTTTCATCATAGCTTTCTTTCTCTAGGGAAGAAGGGCAGCATAGAGAATTACACTATTCAATTACCCTAACAACTCAACCTTTTCCTAATGTACACCTCATGCATTTATTAGCTAAATTATAAATTTCCGAATTACCTGGGATCCGGTGAGCAAGAAGTTATTTCTTTTCGACATTAACAACCCAATAATCATGCACAGCCAGAACATTACTTTTTAATTTGTAGTCATAACAATACTTATAAAAAGAAAAGACAAACCATCCAAATTAATGCAACATATTTCGCAAGATGTTTGTGATATTACATAATTTTGAACTCTATGGGTTATTGGCTTATTGCTGTCTGAAGCACAGCTCACTATGTGGTTTGATAGTCTTGAACCTCATTTTTACATGAGAAATGAAGATATTTGGGCCAAGATGGAAGTGGCCTTGTAGCAGACAAGATGCGGGAGGCTAGATTGAGATGGTTTGGGCATTTCAAGAGGATGCACAGACGCCCCACTGAGGAGGTGTGAGAGGTTGACACTAGAGGGCCTGATGAGGTAGAGGTAGGCCAAAGAAGTATAAAGGAGATTTGATCAGGCAGGACATGGCAAGCCTTCAGCTTACCGAGGACATGACCTTGATAGGAGGGTGTGGTGGTTGAGGATTCAGGTAGAAGGCTAGTAGTAAATAGTTTCGCGTCTTGTCTCTCCGACTAGTAGTATTAGTATTATATTACTATTTCCGTATCTTTCACTCTTAGTTTCTATTACAACTTGTTTACTCGTATGCCTCTATTTTCTTACTATCCTGCTATTGTTACTGCTCATGTCTTCATAAATGTGTGTTTTTGCTTTCTATGAGCAGAGGGCTATCCAGGAAAAACCTCTCTACCTGCCAAGGTAGGGGTAAGGTCTACATACATTGTATTTGTTTATTTGAGAAAAGCGATGGCATTAACCCATTGTTGGGGAGAGCTAAAAATGACAGTTTCTTGAGAACAACAGCCAGACTACCCTCCCCCCTCCCCCCTCCCCCTCTCCCCCACCAAGGGGAAATAGATTAAACATAAAAGAAAATGTTACTAGCAAGAATTGAACACAAGAACTTTTGACTCATGAGATCTCAACCTTGCCACTTTAGAAAAGTTTTCATTGGATGAACTTAACATCTGTTTAAAAAATTAAAAATTCTCAAATAGTGAATTCAGAGAAAAGTGCAATTACCTTTTCAATAAGATCTAAAACATCCTGGTTATCCACGAACTCAATGTAGCTCCAGTCGATTGCCTCTCTTTTGTATTCTTCTTGTTCCATCTTGAAGACATGCTGTAAAGCCACAACAGATTTGAGAAACCAAGCATAAATCGATGCTTACACCGTCAGCAATATCGAAAAGTAAACCTGATTGAAATGTTGTTGCAGCTTCTCATTTGTATAGTTTATGCAGAATTGCTCAAAGCTGCAAAGCATGATATAATGAGACACACAAACAAGAGTTGCGAATCCTTGAACACTCACATAGACATTTCTTTTAAATGAAACGATGTTATAGTAATTGGAAACCCAAGCTAAAGACTCGTAGCTACCTGTTGTGCTTAAAGCTTTCAAAACCATAGATATCAAGGACTCCAATGAGACATTTAGACAGGGGATCTTGTCCAATTGAAACATTTATCTTGTCTACCAACCTGCATTTTCCCAAGAGGCAAATAACACGTTACATGAGTTTGTGAAATAGTAAATTAATCATGCACTAATTTATGGAAACTTATTTCACGTCTGAATCCACGTGGATGCTGATTCAAAATTATTATTTTTACAATCACCGCTGTGTATGATACATATACACATACATTATATATATATATACACACACATATTTGCTTCAACGTGGCACATATTTTCTCTTCTTCTTTTCTTTCCAATTCATGGTTAATTTTAGTGACTCTTTTACCTGAAATCAACATATTTCATTCACAATTGCACTCTTTATTTGTTACTATCACAGCAAACAAGTATTTCCATATCCTTGAATTACAATAATTGTGAATAATACTCCCTTCATCCCAATTTATGTGAAGGGGCTACTATTTGGGGAGTCAACAGTTTATTCTTTGACTTTGCTTTTCTTTAAATCATTTTGTATATTGTGAATTATTAACCCTGATGGGAAATATATAGCAATTTTCATGTAGCTATCAAATATATAATTTTATTTCAAACAAACTTGGAGAATCTATGCCCGAATTCACACCGAAAACTAGGCACTTTGACTCTCATACTCCCCTTCACATAAATTGCAACAAAGAATTATTTTATAAAGTTAAGATATTAAAAACAAATTGCCTTGCAAGTGACAATAGCTAGTATATTAGTCATGCATGGTGATCTTACCAATCAAATAATCTAGAATATACTGTTTTAGCCAGACCATCCCTACTTATTTCAGCACTGCGAGGATCAAGGCTTCGTTTTATCACTTCTTCAGGGGTGATCATCACCCTTTTGCACAATGCATCTTCCAAAGCTACAGGGTCACACCTAAAACACAAGGAAAATCAGAATCTCCAACCATTATCACACCACATAGGATCTGAATATGCAAGGTGACATTAAGAATCTTCCGTACATCAGAAGCTCTGCTGCAGTTTTGAGATGGAGTTTGGATTTTTCCTCTTTAATAACTGATGAATCAGCCTCTTTTCCTTTTGCAAAGTCAATATTACCAAGATGAAGAATTGAGGCAACAACTCTAAAAATTGCTTCCTGAGGGAGGGAAGGGAGAAGAGAGAGAGTAAGAGGTAGTGTTTTCTTATTCTTTATTGAAAGGCAAATAAAAACATGAAGCTGGCAAAGCTGTACAAGATATATACCTGCTCCTTTTTACTAATTCCTACAACATCCATTGCTCTTCTAGTAGCAAGGTATTCTTCTGCATCGCTCACACCAACTAGCTCATAGCACTTTGACTGGTTAAGATAGCGAAATGATTTGGGATGTTCCAACTTATACTTCACAATCTCCTACAGTGATTACGAGAATTCTCAGAAACATACTTCCACCAAAACAATTTGATGCAAGCCCACAAAACATTTATTAAAGTTAGTATTGCAACAGAAAAGTACCTCTTGGGGGGCCGCACAAAGAAGGTAAAAACAGTGGTAGTTGCGCTCAGGATCAGAAATTTGGCAAACACGGGATCTCTCGAGGAGGTAGGTCCTGATTGCTGCTCCTGATATCCTTCCATGTTTGTCAAACTGAATCTCAACGAATTTGCCAAAACGGCTGCAGCAATTTTAGGTTAAGGAGAAAATTAAACATCTTCAATCTAATATGTTAACATAATTACTTGGTATTGATTATCTGCAAATCACAAGCAAACTTCAAAAATAGCTTATCTATTACAAGTAAATATAGGATTAGTAAAACAAGCAGTTCAATCTCTAATGTGCAATTTTGATAGAATCTGTATCGCAGAATAATTAACCAAATCTAAATTACATATAACTGGATCATGTGAAAAGCAAATGCTGAAATGCACAGTGTTAAAGAGCTTGACCTGGAATTGTTATTTCTAACAGTCTTCGCATTGCCGAATGCTTCAAGAACAGGATTAGACTGCACTTGAGTGGGTTCATGCAAAAGATTTATGAGAATAAATATTATGTGAAAAAGTGATTGATGATAGAAAAATAAAGAGCACATAATAGGTTATCATACACCAAGGACTTGTTGCTCCACTGTACGCCCTTCAGTTGCTGCACGGCCACCCAGAAAGGCAAGATATCGCATAAGCATCTTGGTTGTCTCAGTCTTACCGGCTCCACTTTCACCACTAACCAGAATAGAATTGCTTTTCCCCTCAAGGATCATGGCCCTGTTTCCATCAAATGGGGTTCAATATATTATCATGCTAATAAGAAGAAAATTATTGTGCTTAAACTGGGAGGGACCTGTATGCAACATCTGCAATGGCAAAGACATGAGGGTTTAATTCTCCAAATGGTGCTCCCTTGTATTGTTGCATCATGTGTGAATCATACAAATGAACCAATTTTTGAAATGGATTTATTGCAATTAAGATATTTCCTGTATAAGTCTGTAATTATATCAAATATTAAGAGATGGGCGCTGTTGTCTGTACTGTAACATAAGAAAGAGCTTAAGATCAGACATAATTCAAATAATCATTACAGTATCTTACGTAAATTTCATTGAGTTCGTATCTGGTTTTTAGGTTCTGCAATACTCCAGGCTCATGCAAATAGGATAGTTTTGTCATGTCATCCACACCCGCAGCGGGAGCTTCCACATCTTTTGGATAAATTGTTGACAATTTCCTAACAACCTGAAGCAGGAGAGGACGACATTTGATGATGTCATGTATTAATCCATAGAACAGGAAAGTCTGCATTCTTGTCAAACCCGAGATGTTCACTTGCAGGAGTTCAGAAAATCATTTGGAGATACAAATTTTTGACTTATTTCGTTTCTTGTTAAGGGATTCTTCGCTAAGGGTGCATGAGATGAGGTTATAATATTAACCGTTACACCTATAAGAGTACAACAATAATGGTTCCATAGTATTTTCAATTCAGCAGCATGCATATGGTCTTGAAATGATGGGAGCAAAAGTCGGTATCTTCAGAGGTTTGCGCTTAATAATATCAAGAAATGAAAGAAGAAATTAACAATTAAAATGCAGAACAAAGTACCTTCTTTCCATCAGTCCTCTCAATCTCTGCTTCCCCATTTGTTATTTTCTTTACTTCTCCATCAATCCAAGCTACATCCGGGTCCTCAACCCATACATGAGACCCTACTATAATATTAACTGCAGTGCCCTGGAAGCACAAAAAAAAAAGAGCAGGTATCAGTATCACATTAATAAATTTATCTCACATGCGATCACTCAATCGGTTATGTCATGCAATGTAACTGAACAATTACTCTAACACTAAGTGTTATCGAACAAAGAGATATAATGGGGTAGACACAAATCTATTCGGAGTGTTTTGCTATATTACATATAAACACTCTTGATATAATATTTTTTATTTTCCTTCTAACTAAGCACATCATTAATTAATAAGTTGATTCCTACTTGGTGAATGAATGTACGTATTAAACTTCCACACTTTCTATTAGCTGGTAGATCCGAATTCCCTCATCTACTCTTCAATAATCAATTTCTTCGTTACTCCAAAAACTGTTCAACAGCCATGGAAACTCAAGACAAATTATGCTGTATCATGCATTCCTAAATCCTAATCAAATATATACATTATGAAAAGCAAAATTTCCATCACCTGCTCGTCTCAATTTAAAACAGAGAGAAAATTTACCCATACAATCAAACAAAATTATCAATTAATAGTTGAAAATAACTTCAAATTTCGAATAATTCAACAAATTAGAATCTTCGAAGGATGCAATTGCAAGTCCAAAATTTTCAAAAAAAAAGGCATAGGAATCAAATCGAGGAGAGTAGCAATTTAAGCGAGCAGGCGAGGCGTACCATTGTGAAGCTCTGATGTGATGCTCAACAACAACAACAAAAAATTTCAAATCATTGGAGCTAGTTGATCCTAAATGAGGACTCTGTCCATTAACAATGCGGCAGTGGGAGTTTGATCTGGAAAATTGTTTGAAACAAACTGTGTGTATCCAACAGTAGATTTTGATTTGAGTATTCTCTTTTCCTTCATGTGAATTGATGGACATTGTTGACAAGGGAAACCTGCAAATTCGGATCCTCGCCATTTCTCTGCCCTTCGCCACCGTTATTTTCTCCCACTCCTTCTCTCTCCCTCTCCATGCACTTTAAATTCCCACGTACTTTATTCATAAGGAAAATTACGTGGTTAAGCAAATTAATACTTACTATTTAATTACTCATCAATCATCATAGTTATAGTTTGCTATAATTACCACTCGCGACTAACATTATACATTAATTATGTGGGCTGACTTCGAATTTGTATAATTAGTCACGTTTGTATATGTATAATTCGCCAGAATATACAAATACATATGTATAATATACGATTATATAACTAATATATATATACAATTCACATCTCTCCCACTCTCTCCTCCCTCTCCCAATCTCGCTTGCCTCTCTCCTCCCTCTCCCAATCTTGCTTGCCATATATACAAATGCATATGTATAATATACAATTATCTAACCGATATACATATACAATTCACTTCTCTCCCACTCTGCCCTCTCTAGCTCGCCTCTTTCCTTTCTCTCCGAATCCGCTCGCCTCTCTCCTTCCTCTCCCAATCTCGCTTGTCATATATACAAATACATATGTATAATATACAATTATCTAACCGATATACATATACAATTCACCTCTCTCCCACTCTTTGCCCTCTCTCGCTCGCCTCTCCTCTCTCTGCCAATCTCGCTCGCCTCTCTCATCCCTATGACATGTAGCTATGAATTGTAATTATCAAACTATAGCTATGAAGAGTAATTAGGCTATTTTTGAGTGGCTATATGTGAAAGTTCCTCTTATTCATATACGATGCCACATAACACATGAATATGTCTATTTATTCAAGAGTAAATTTTAGGTTCAGCAAACATAAAAATCATATTTGTATGCTATAGCTATAGTTTGCATAATTGCGCTCCATAACAAACTTTATGTTTACTATGGAGCATCAGATTGTATAAATCGCTGGCAATCCTCTCGTTTGTATAAAAGTGCAGCAATTGTATATGTATATCGGTTAGATAATTGTATATATGTAATTACTATGTATATGTATCAATGATTGTGTTTGTATATCTGCATAAAATTTGAATTTGTATACAATTGAATCGAAATAAAATATTTGTATATCAAAATCTCTTTCTTTCTCTCGCTTTATATAACACAAATTATACATTGCAATTTGTACAATCTGTGTAACATCTCGCAATTTAAAATAACTAGGAAGAAGCTAATAATTGGAAATAGTCATTTTTGGAAAGAATGAAAATCTGGAAATTTTGTTAAGTTAGAATGAGTTGAGTTTTGGTCAACTTCAAACGGCCATAACTTCTACCGCAGAATGAGTTAGGTGTACTTTCAGATATGGTACAAAATCTCTTGAAATAATCTTTCCAACGCTGCCGAGTTTGCGCGATTCTGAGTTCGTATGAATGAGTTATGCCCTTTGGAAGTTGGGTTGTTCGAATAAGGAAAGTCTAAAACCGGATTTTAGAAGGGTAGTTGGGTCTTTTCCTTACCCAACTTAATTAATTCGTTTTTAAGAGTTTAATTGGGGTAAAGTCAGATTTTAGTCAGTTTAGAAAAAGTGAATTTCACGCTAGGGCTTGGAGAAAGGAGAAAAGAGGAGAAAGGAGAAGAGAAAGCAAGATTCGTCAAGATCGTCGAGTTTAGCTTGTGGATTTCGTCAAGGGGTGATCCCTACGAGGTATGTGAGATCACATAGCGTTGGGTTAGTTCACCCATGCACCAATCATGATTCAATTCAGCGAAATATGTTTGATTTGAAAGTAAATCCTTTGAGTTCTTGATGAAATTCGTTTGAATTCTTGTGGGCTATATAGCTGAAGGTTCTTACGATTTGATTTATGTTTTCGGGTGTAATTTTGGTTTGAATCTATCATATATTGAGGGTGTAAATGATTCTAAGTGTTTGGGGAAAGAACCATTGAAGTTTAGAGGGTTTAGAGGATTTAGAGATGAAAAACAAGCAAGAATAGTCGCCAAACACCTGGGGAAGGGGGTGGGGCGTCGCGCCAGCCAGCGCCCCCCAAAAGGGTTTCTGAAGTTTCACCCTTGGGGAGCCGCGCCAGACAGCACGCCCCAACTTGTTCTCTGAATTTTGAGGGTCGGCGCCCCGTGCCTCTCAGAGCGCCAGGGACACCAGTTCTCCTCATTCGTTCCCCACCTTTTAGTACTTGTTCCTTAGCAATGTACCTATCTTTTCTAGTTGATTCCAACACTCTAAGGTATATCTAAACATCATGAAATCATTCATAAACATGAGATCATGAACCTTGAATCCATAATCCAATTCAAGGAAAGTTAAGATCAAAGTCAAGAGAAGTAAGAGTCAAGTCAAGAGAAATTTATAAAGTTTTCCAAAGTCTTTCACAAACGTTTTAACTTTGTTTAAAGACTTAAGTTCCAAGTTAAGCAAAGAGTAAAG
Source organism: Solanum piurae (assembly GCA_029582685.1). Classification (NCBI taxonomy): domain Eukaryota; kingdom Viridiplantae; phylum Streptophyta; class Magnoliopsida; order Solanales; family Solanaceae; genus Solanum; species Solanum piurae. The sequence goes on from JAJOOO010013026.1 coordinate 9,148, forward strand.
AGTAAAGAGTTGAGTTCATTTCTTCAAAAGAAGTATATCGGGACTATGTATTCCCAAAGAGTAAAATATTTCCACATTTAAACAAGAAAGAAAACCTTGATTTTCAAAGAGCCTTTGAGTTAGTTTTTAGAAAAGAGTAATCGCTTTCTAAATGAAGCAAGAGAGGAAACTATGATTTCCAAGATAGCCTTTGAGCTAAGTTTTTGAGCAATTATCTCAAATCACAGAAAGAAGGATGTTTTAAAACATAAGAGCTAATATCACATTTTTTGGAGTAGTATTGAGAACCGATATGGGGGAGAGTTCAGACAACTCACAGCCCCATAAACCATGTAGCAAGATAGAAAAGGGTCATACTTTTTAAATGATTTCTTTAGTGCTTTTTAGCATAGACCAGTGGATCCACTTAGTAGTTCAGGTTCTATACCCTCGGCAAGGTATAGGACGGCCCTGGCAGCGTGAGGCAAAATGATATATCATCACAATAGCTCTTACGTGATGGTTGTCGGTGAGAGAAACTCCTACATAAGTAATTATATTTTTATATACACAGTTTATTTGTATTTTTACATACATCTCAGATTTATATGTATCTTTGCATACATACAGAGTTGACATCATGTTTTAAACAACTTTTCTTTATATTGCACTTGTTTTAAACTACTTTATATTGAAATGAGTTTAGTTATGTTGAGTTGAGTTGAGCCAGGTAAGTTCTTCATATTCTTTTCTAGCCTATGTTGTGTTTAGCATTCCAACTCGCATAGTCGTACATTCAATGTACTAGTGCCAGTTGGCCTGCATCTTATTATTATGCAGACACAGGTAACTAGGATTGGCATCCAGCGCATCGTTGATCCAGTGAGCACTCCAGAGTCAGTTGGTGAGTCTCCTTGCATTCCGGATGACTCCTTTTTATTGCTTTCAGTTATTTTATTAGTTCATTAGGATGTCATGGAATTTGTCCCGACATCCATCTCAGTTATTTTAGAGGCTTCATAGACATTCATATGTTAGTTCTTTAGTCTTTTGATTGTCATTATCTTATGTTAAGACTTGAGTTTGCCTTAATTGCCAAGTTGAATGTTCCATTATAACATTTCAGTTTATTACATAGACTTGTCTTTGTTGAATTAAGTCTTCCGCTGAGTAAGTAAGCCAGGCCAAGGGTTCGCTTGGGGCCAGTAATGGTTCTCGAGTACTGTCAGTCCCGCCCAGGGTGTAATCTCGAGGGGTGATAATTTGTGTTTGTGTAAAGCGAGAAAGAGAGAAAGGCAAAAGAAAACTAAGCAGGGGAAGATCTGTATTTGTATAATTATAAGTGTATAGGACGAAAATATACGCATTTTATACATTTGTGTTCGTATAAAGTGAGAGAGGCGCAGGAGAGACTGACAGTGAGAATGGAAAGTGGCGAGCGAGAAATTCAGGGAGAGAGGCGAATGGCAACTGTTTGCTACAGGTTACAATTAAATCAAACTGTGGTTATAACATTTAATCTGAATTAATAGTGTAACACCCCGACTTTTTTAAACGTCTAAATTAATTCGTACATTCGTGGAAAGACAATGAGGGTGAGTAATAATTAAGAATGATGTGGTATGTCATATTTTAAGTGTTCAAGGGTTGTATCTCAAGTTTTGAAGTTAGGTAAGTGGAAAAATAAAAGTTGGCGAAAGTTATCGTAAATTCCTTTTTAAAGATTTATCTGAAATTTGGGTCAAATATCTCGGATGTTTTCTCCCAATATATTAAGAGTTATGATCCCCACGACCTATCGAATCGAAGGTCTACGAGTCTAGTTTCCAATGCATCAAACCGTTCATTCGACTTCAGAATAGAGAGATATTTGCGTTTTCGTGGGACTGCGCAAGCAGGCACGTGAGGTGGGGCCCTAGGTCGGTGGAATGTTATATATAACTTCTTCTTCGGCCTTTTTCTTCATTTTTAAGGTAAAAACTAGAGAAATTAGAGAAACCCCTTTCTAAGATCAAGTGAAGTATATATTTTCTCGACTTAAGTCCTTGACGAAAGTTGTTCTACGCGTTGGGCTCATCATCGTGGTATAATTTATTTTATTGATTACATAGCATATCACACTTTAGTGATGGGGCAGTAAGGGTTTGAATGTATTTGAAGGTTTTGAGGCGTATTACTAACCTAAGATCGAGGTAAGACCCTTCTTTCATCGACTTTAGCTTTTATAAGCAGCAAATAGCAATTTGCGACGGAAATACATATCTTTAATCGTATTGTCATGGTATCTTTTATTTTTGTGTGTTGATTATGATCCTACCTTGTTGTAGTATCGAGGAGGTTATGAGTAAAAGTCGTTAGGCCACGTGAATTCAGCGAAAAATGTATGTTAAGGCTATTCTCTTCTTACGGCATGTTGCCTTAAAGCTTAGGAGCAATGTAATAGAGTTGTTATCGTTGTTATACTTGTAG
>JAJOOO010013027.1:0-42727 GCA_029582685.1 Solanum piurae
GAGTTTCTAAAACATGATTAGTATGACAATCGAGTAGGTCATCAATGTATGAATAGTATGGTATCTAGATATACCATCAATCTTTATGCAGTATGACTTCCCAAGTCATCAATGATCATAGTATAATATGATTTTGAATTGTTTTCTAAGTAGGAGATTTCAAGTATGAGTATCTACATGTCAGTATTTTGAGCTATTCAGTATTTCAGTCATAATGTATTCAGTTATACATGCCTCAATTTATGAATGCATCATTATCAGATTAATTGTTGCATTCTCAGTTTTGCATGTTTATCTTTGAGCTATCCAGTATTACAGAAATTCAGTCATAATGTGTTAATCACTTAATCTATTAGGAGTAGCATAATACCGAGTTGGACTAGGGTTTCAGCGTACCCATATAGTCCAAGAACTACGAGCCACATAGGTATAAGTCCCCTCTGTGGGCAACATCAGTTTATTGATCAAGCCAGCATGTTTATATACCTCTGGCAGGGTATATTGGGTCCTCTCGATGGGGCGTATACATCGGACTCCACATTTAGCTCATGTGGTTTTATGTCGGTTATTAGTAGCTCCCACAGTTCAGTTAGACTCCAGTGCATTGACCATATTTCAGTACAGTTAGTATTCAGTCTCAGCATGTTATAAATTTGGTCATTGAATCAGTTAGCTCAGTTCTTAGCATTCAGTATCTATATCATGTTCAGATTATGCTCTTGCTTTATTGCTTGTTCAGTTATGATGTTATTTAACCTTTACTCTATCATGCATGCTCAGTACCTTTCAAGTACTGACGCATACGTGCCCTACGTCTTCTCATGATATAGGTTCAGGTTCTCAGCATCCATATCACGTTTAGATCGATTCCCGATCTCCAGTTCAGCAGAATCAGTGGTGAGTCCTCATTCTCCGAGGACAATGGTCATGAGTTTCTTTCAGTATTTATAGTCCTTTAGTTTTAGTTTTTTCTAGACTTAGTTGGGGCCTGTCCCAGCATTTCTAGTCAGGTAGAGGCTATTTTCATACATAGTTAGATTCAACTTAGTATTGAGTTAGTATCTTCTTTGTATTAAACTCATCAGTTATCATTTATCTCACTTATAGTATATGGGTATTTCCCCATCTTTTTATTTTAATTATGCTTTAGCTTCCGCATCAGTTTATTATCTTTAGTATGCTCATGATCATGCTAGCAGGGTTAGCTTGGGATCACTTGTGGTCCTAGGTCCCGTGTCTGCGTCTCGAGGGTAGTCTCGGGGTGTGACAAACTTGGTATCAAAGCACTAGGTTTAAGTGTCCTAGGATGCCTTAAAAGCCGCACTAAGTAGAGTCCTTTTCATGGGTGTGAAGTGCACCACATCTAATGAGAAGAAGGCTATGAAGTGTTTTAGGAAAACTTCACTTTCTTGATATTCTTATCATGCGTAAGGTATGATCTAATTCTATTCTAACTCGACGTTCTACGTTCAGCGATCATGCCTCCCCATTGAGCTAACGCCAGGAATGTGAATGCCAGGAATGCTAACGAAGCTCCTCCATTCCCAGATCAAGAAGTTTCGAAGGATGAATTTTGGAATGCTATCCAGCTGTTGGTTTAGAGTGTGACCAACAAGAATAATCAGTAGGTTGAAGGAGATAAGCTTTGGGAAATCTCTAAGGTAAACAAGAAAGCTAGAACAGGGAACTATGAGTACTCTCAGCAGAAATCGGGTGGTGGAAATCACTCAAATTTTCGACAAGATCAAAATAGTAGGGCACCAGGCTCTAAGTCTTAGTGAAGTGTTTCAGGAAATAGGACCTACCCAACTTGTCCAAAGTGTGGTAAGAACCATCCATGCGAGTGTCTTGTAGGCAAGGAATGATGTTTTGGGTGTGGTCAGTCTGGTCATAGGGTGAAGAATTACCCTTCTGCCAGGAAGGGGCAAGAAAGTAACAATACTAGGTCTCAGTGTAAAGCTCCAACAGTATCGACAGGTCGCCCAACTCAGCAGGGTGTGTCATCTTGTACATGTGGCAGTCAGTGCCAAGACCCGCTTTATGCTCTCCAGGCTCACCAGGACCAGGAAGATTCTCCTGATGTGATCACTGGTACGTAGTCCTTCTTTAGATGTTTTTTTAGTGTTAGATCCAAGGGCTACTTTTACCTTTGTAACTCTCTTTATAGAAGTAATCTTAGGAGTTAGTCTAAAAACTCCTTCAGAACCCTTTCCAGTCTCTACCCTAGTTGGTGACCTAGTTATAGTTAGACGGGTATACAGAAACTACCCTGTCCCAATCTCTCAGAAAGTCACCTCAGCCGATCTTGTACAGTTAGAAATGGTAGATTTCGATATAATTCTTGGCATGTATTAGTTTCAGTTCTGTCATTCCTTAGTCGATTGTAGAATTTGAGTTGTTCAGTTCCAATTTCCAAACGAGCCAGTCTTAGAATAGAAGGGTAGTAGCTCAGTACCTATATGTTGATTAGCTCTTACCTTAAGGCCAAAAAGAGGTGAATCTAGAGGGTGGTGTAGCACATATTGAGAAAAAGGGAAGGAAGTAGAAAAAGTTGTTCATCGACTTGCTCAGTTAGGAATTAGTCTTACTAACACATCAAATGGTGGTGTGATAGGCCAGAATAGATCAGAACCTTCATTGGTAGTGGAGGTTAAGGGAAACATGAAAATGATCCTATATTATTTCAGTCAGAAGGTGCAGTTCAACAACAGAAAGTAGAGGTTTTCTCGCAAGGGGGAGATGGTCGCTTATGTGTTCTTTAGGTGGATGAGTAGGTGAAGCAGCCTTGATAAGGCCAGATTCAGTTCATGAAGCTATGGAGAAAGTGCCACTCATTAGATATAGACTTAAGAATGCCTAGAGTCGCCAGAAATCTTATGTAGTTGTAAGGAGAAGGGAACTAGAGTTCCAAGTTGATGATTGGGTTTTTCAAAAAGTGTCGCCTATGAAAGGGTTGCAAGAAAGGGAAACTAAGTCCTATATATATGTAGGCCCTTACAAGATCTTGAAAAGGATTGGTAGAGTGGCGTATGAGTTAGAGTTGCCAACTGAACTAGCAACAGTGCATCCAGTTTTACACATTTCGCTATTGAAGAAGTGTGTGGGTGATCCAACATTTATTGTACCTTTAGAAAGTGTGGTTGTGAAGGATAATCTCAATTATAAAGAGGTACCAGTTGAAAGCCTTGATCGTCAGATTCGAAGGTTGAGAAACAAAGAAGTCACTTCAGTCAAGGTTTTGTGGAGGAGTCAGTCTGTAGAGGGAGATACTTCGGAAGCAGAAGCAGCCATGAAATCCAAGTGTCCTCACCTCTTTCCTTCCGATTCCACTCTAGCTTGAAGTAATAGTTCCTCATCAGTTTTTCAGTCATTCCTGCATAGATTAAGTCTTAGAATCATGTTCCTTCAGTTTTTACTTGCGTTTTCAGCGTATTTGCATGTTCTTGGAACTCAGTTCAGTCAGAAATTTAGTTCTCAGTGTTTAGTGGTAGGGTTTGCAGCTCTCTCCCTTCATATCATCTAGTTTAGTCTTCATTCGAGGACGAATGATCCCAAGGGGGAGATAATGTAACACCTCAGAAATTAGACCCAGAAAAAAATTCAGAAAATCAGAAGCTGCGGGCACTACCTATGGACCGTGGGATGACGTACAGTCCATGCTGGTGGTCCGTAGATGGACACTGCAACCTAGCTCAGAAAAATTGGTTAAGTCTCGCCTCACGGACAGACCCACGGTCCGTAGATCAGACCACGGTCCTTGGTCTTTGTCCTTGGATCAAGACTCCCTTACCCAACCTCTGACATGAACTACGGTCGACCAGCACGGACCGTCATTCGATCCACGGTCCGTAGGTCTGACTGTAGGTAAGGGTCAACAACCAGTTAGCTGAAAATTGTTGATGGGTCAAATTCAGATGGTCATAACTTTTAACACTAAAGGAATTATGTGTCCCATAACATATTATATGATAGATAATTGAATCCTCTTTCCAACGCCACTGATTGTTCTAAAATCCGACCTCCGATTAAAAAGTTATGCCCGTTTTAGTGAAGGCCTGTCGAGCAGACCTGACCGACGGACCCAATCGACGGACCGTCGATTGATTGACGGCCCGTCAGTCCAATCCCTCGGTCACTCTGATAGAAATTAAGTCAGGGGTATTTTGGGCTTTTTCTATTTTGTTTAACCCCTAAGATATGTCGTTTAAACTCTAAATTATGAGATTTTAGTCAGTTTAAGCCTAGAAACATAACTAGAACTTACATAAGTCAATTCATTAATCAAACTTAGAAGAATTAGAACGCAAAGAGGAGAAAAGAGGTCAAGAACCCTAGTTCAAGAACGCAACAAGTTTTCTTCAGTTCCAGCCTTGAAATTGAAAGATTTCTCTGTGGAATTCATCACCAGGTATGTAGGATTTTACTAGTGGGTTCCTTTCACCCATTAAGTCCCTAGTTTTCAGTCAGATTCTTGATTCCATTATTATGAACAGACCTAGGGTTTCTAGAATTTCAATAGATCATCATGAATTAGTTATTTAAATATTCCAAGTTAGATTATCATGTTTGTATTCAGTTTATTGCATGAATTCCAGAACCCTAGTTATGTATTTTTTAGTTTTTGAATTACACATGCTAGGGCAGATATTTCAGTTATTCAGATGTACATGCTCTAGTTTTGAACGCCACATTATCAGTATATTTCCGCTAGAGTTCTTAGGATCGCAGATTGGTCAGGATCCCCAAAACATTATTGATGAGGTCAAGAAGATATTTGAAGTGATGCAGGTAACTTGGAATGATCGGGTTGAGTTAGCATCTTACCAACTTAAGGATGTGGCTCATATCTAGTATACTCAATAGAAAGAGAACAGGGGTACAAATGCAACTCCTATCACTTGGGATTGCTTTAGTGAGACATTCCTGGATAGGTTTTTCCCAAGAGAGCTAACGGGGGTTAAAGGTCAGGAATTTATGAACTTAAAGCAAGGTAGCCTGACAATCCAAGAGTATGGGCTCAAGTTTACCCAACTCTCCAGGTATGCTCCTCACATAGTTGCTGATTCCAGGGATCACATGAGTAAGTTTATATTTGGAGTGTTAGACTTGGTGAAGACATAGTGTAGAAATGCTATGTTACTGGAAAATATGAGCATATCTAGGCTCATGACTCATGCTTATCAAGTTGAGTGTGATAAGCTTAGGGAACAGGATAAGGAGAACAAGAAATCTAAGACCGAAAACTATGACTATTCTCAGCAGAAATTAGGTGGTGGAAATCGCTCGCAAGGTCAACATAATTTTTTTTCTCCAGCACCTTCATCAGCTTGTGTTCCATCCTCCAAGTTCAGACAAGATCAGAAAGGTAGGGTATCAACCTTTAAGTCTCAGGGAAGTGTTTCAGGAACCAAAACCTACCCAACTTGACCTAAGTGCGGTAAGAACCATCCGGGAGAGTTCCTTTCAGGTAAGGAAGGATGTTTTAGATGTGGTCAGTATGGTCACAGGTTGAGGGATTGTCCTTTTAAACAAGGTCAAGGAGGCAATGGTAGAGCTCAGTCCACCACTTCAGCGGCACCAGTAAGTAGCCCGACTAAGCAGGGTAACTCATCTGGTACAGGTGGCGGACAGCGCCAAAATAGGCTCTATGCTCTTCATGCTCTCTAGGATCAGGAAGATTCTACTGATGTAGTCACTGGTACGTTACGAGTCTTTGATCTCAATGTTTTTGCTTTTTTCGATTCAAGGTCTACTCTTTTCTTTCTAATTCCTTATATAGAAGTTAAGTTTGATGTTAGTCCAAAAACTATCTCAGAACCGTTCTCAGTCTCTACTCCAGTCGGTGACCCAATTATAGCTAGACGGGTATACATAAATTGCTCTGTCACAATCTCCCAAAAAGTGACCTCAGCAGACCTTGTAGAGTTAGAAATGGTAGACTTCAATGTCATTATAGGCATGGATTGGTTACATTCATGTTATGCCTCAGTCGATTGTAGAACTAGGATTGTTCGTTTTCAGTTTCCAAACGAACCATGGAATGGTAGTAGCTTAGTGCCTATGGGTCGATTCATTTCTTACCTTAAGGCCAAAAAGATAATCTCTAATGGTTATCTCTATCATCTAGTTCAGGTTAAGGATTCAAGCTCCAAAACCCCAACTCTTGAGTCAACTCCTGTGGTTAATGAGTTCCTAGAAGTGTTTCCAGAAGATCTTCCCGGAGTTCCTCCCGAAAGGGAAATTTACTTTGGAATTGATCTCCTTCCAGATATCCAGCCTGTTTCTATTCCTCCTTACAGAATGGCTCCAGCTGAGCTTAAGGAATTGAAAGAATAGTTGAAAGACCTTCTAGATAAGGGCTTCATCAGACCTAGTATTTCATCATGTGGTGCACTAGTGTTGTTTGTAAAGAATAAAGATGGTTCTCTCAGGATGTGCATTGACTATAGGCAGTTGAACAAGGTCACAATCAAGAATAAATATCCCATCCCCAGGATTGATGACTTGTTTTACCAACTTCATGGTGTTAGTCATTTCTCAAAGATAGACCTCAGATGAGGTTATCATCAGCTCAAATTCAGAGAAAGTGACATTTCAAAGACAGCCTTCAGAACTTGGTATGGTCATTACGAATTATAGTTATGTCATTTGGACTAACCAATGCTCCTGCAGCTTTCATGGATTTGATGAACAGAGTGTTCAAGCAATATTTGGACTTGCTCATTATCGTCTTTATAGATGATATCCTCATTTACTCTAGGAATAAGGAAGAACGTGCGAGTCATTTGAGAGTTGCTCTGTAAAGTCTCAATGATCGCCAATTATTAACAAAATTTAACAAGTGTGAGTTTTGGTTACAATCAGTCACTTTACTTGGGCATATAGTATCCAGCTAAGGGTTCTAGGTGGATTCCCAGAAAATAGATGCAGTGAAACAATGGCCCAGACCTACCTGTCCTACAGATATCAGAAGTATCTTAGGTCTAGCGGGTTATTACAGAAGATTCGTGGAAAGATTTTCATCCATAGCCTCACCATTGACTAGGTTGACTCAGAAGATGGTAAAGTTACAGTGGCCAGATGATTGTGAGAAAAGCTTCGCAGAATTGAAAACTAGGTTGACTACAACTCCTGTTTTGACTCTACTAGAGGGTTCAAATGGATATGTGATTTATTATGATGCATCCAGGGTCGACCTAGGATGTGTGTTAATGCAACGAGGTAATGTTATAGCCTTTGCTTCTAGACAACTTACGGTGCATGAGAAGAATTATCTGACTCATGACGTCGAGCTTGCAGTGGTGTTGTTTGCACTCAAGATTTGGAGACACTACTTGTATGGTGTTCACATAGATGTGTTCATAGACCATAAGAGTCTTCAATATGTGTTCACTCAGAAAGAGTTTAATCTTCGCCAAAGAAGATGGCTTGAATTCCTCAAGGATTATGACATGAGTGTGCATTACCATCATGGTAAGGCAAATGTAGTAGAAGATGCCCTTAGTAGACTATCTATGGGTAGTGTAGCACATGTTGAGAAAAAAAGAAAAGATCTAGCAAAGTATGTTCACAGGCTTACTCGTTTAGGAGTTCGTCTTATGAGCATATAAAATGGTGGTGTGACAGTTCAAAATGGATCATAATCTTCATTGGTAGTGGATGTTAAGGAAAAGCAAGATAGTGATCCGATATTTCTCAAACTCAAAGGTGCAGTCCATCAACAGAGAGTTGAGGTATTCTCCCAATAGGGAGATAGTGTGCTTCGCTACCAGGGTCGATTAGGTGTTCCTAACGTGGGCGAGTTGACACGGCAGATTCTTGCAGAAGACCATAACTCCAGGTATTCTATTCATCTAGGCGCCACTAAAATGTACTGTGATATGCGGGAAGTCTTTTGGTGGAATGGCATGAAGAGGGATATAGTAGATTTTGTGGCTAAGTGCCCCAATTGTCAGCAAGTGAAGGTAGAACATCAGAAACCAGGGGATATGACTCACGAGATTGACATTCCTACTTGGAAGTGGGAAGTGATCAACGTGGATATCATCACAGGTTTAGCTCGTACTCGCAGACAGCATGACTCAATTTGGGTGATAGTTGACAGAGTTACTAAGTATTCTTGCTTTTTGGCGATTAAGACTATAGATTCGGCAGAGGACTACACCAAGCTTTATGTTAATGAGATAGTCAGGTTGCATGGGGTTCCTTTGTCTATCATCTCAGATAGATGTCCTCAGTTTACCTCTCATTTCTGGAAGTCATTTCAGAAAGGTCTTGGTACTCAGGATAATCTTAACACAACATTTCATCCACAAATGGATGGTCAGGCATAGTGTACCATTCAGACCTTAGAGGAAATGTTGAGAGCTTGTGTGATCGACTTCAAGGGTAGTTGGGGTGATCACCTTTCTCTTATAGAGTTTGCCTACAATAATAGCTACAATTCCAGCATTCAGATTGCCCCTTATGAGGCATTGTGTGGGCGTAGATGCATATCTCATATTGGTTGGTTTGAAGTTGGTGAAGCATCCTTGATAGGGCCAGATTCAGTCCATTATGCTATGGAGAAAGTGCAACTTATTAGAGATAGACTTAAGATAACCCAGAGTCGCCAGAAGGATTATGCAGATGTAAGGAGAAGGGAACTAGAGTTCCAAGTTGATGATTGGGTTTTCTTGAAAGTGTCACCTATGTAAGGGGTGATGAGATTTGGAAAGAAAGGGAAGCTCAGTCCTAGTTATGTAGGCCCTTACAAGATGCTGAAAAGGATTGGTAATGTGGCTTAAGTGTTAGAGTTGCCAGAAGAATTAGCAGCAGTGCATCCAGTCTTTCACATTTCACTATTGAAGAAGTGTGTGGGTGATCCAGCATCCGTAGTGCCATTGGAAAGTGTGATTGTGCCGTAGTTCTGATCCTTGATCGCTAGGTTAGAAGGTTAATAAAACAAAGAAATCGCTTCAGTCAATGTTTTGTGGAGGAGTCAGTCCGTAGTGGGAGCTACTTAGGAAGCAAAACCAGCCATAAAGTCCAAGTATCCTGACCTCTTTCATTCTGATTCCACTCCAGCTTGAAGTAATAGTTCCTCTTCAGCTTTTCAGTCATTCATGCATAGAATAAGTCTTAGTATCATGTTCCTTCAATCTGTACTTGCATTTTCAGCGTATTTGCATGTTTTTGGAACTCAGTTCAGTCAAAAATCACTCTTCAGTGTTTAGTGGTAGGGTTGCAACTCATCCCCTCCATTCCAGTTAGTTAAGTCTTCATTCGAGGATGAATGATCCCAAGGAGGAGATATTGTAACACCTCGAAAACCAGATCCAATTTTTTTTTGCAGAAAACTACCTGAAGTAGTGAACCACGGCAAGGTTTACGGACCGTGATAGGGTACACGGTGCATTGACCTGCTCGTGGTCATGACTTGGAAGTCACCAGGCCTAGACGTCAGACCATGGGCAACTTCACGGTCTGTGGCCTTGACGACGGGTCGTGGTGGTGTCCCTGACATCTAGGCAGTAGCCTCCCTAGCCTAGCCCTCAGACACCCCTCTCCCAAGTAAAGACCACGGGGACCTTCACGATTCGTGATCCTGAAGATGGGTCATGGGGGCATCCATGAAACCTAACCAGTAGCCCCTAAATCCCGAGCCACCAGACCTTACCCCAAGTGAGTACCACGAGGACCTTAACGGTCCGTGGTCCCTCACATAATTTGTGGTAAGGCTCATGAGACATACCCTCAGCTTAGCAGTCACCAAGTGAAGATCACGACCCACTTCACGGTCCGTGGTCCCTTTCACGGTCCGTGAAGGTGGCCATGGTCAACCCCGTCAGTAGTTTAAGTCAGGGGTCTTTTGGTGTTTTCCTATTTTGTTGGACCCCTAAACTATGTCGTTTTAACCCTAAATTACGTGGTTTTGATTAGTTTTAGACTAAAAACATAACTAGAACTTACCTAAGACATATCTTTAATCAAAACTTAGAAATATTTCTTCATGGAATTTATCACCAGGTATGTGGGATTCCACTAGTGGGTTCCTTTTGCCAATTAGGTACCTAGAATTCAGTCAGATTTTTGACTCCCTATTATTAACTAGACCTAGGGTTTGTAGAATTTTAGCAGATTATCATGAATTAGTTATTTATATGTTCCAAATCAGATTATCATGTTATTACTTCATTTCTTGCATGAATTTCAGAACCCTAGCTTGGTAGTTCTTTTGTTCTTGAATTACACATGCTAGCTCAGATATTTCAATATTTCAGATATACATTCCTCAGTTTTCAAATGCATTACTTTCAGTATATTAATGTGAATTGTCAGTTTGAATGTTAGTTTCGAGCTATCCAGTATATTACAGAAATTCAGTCATAATGTGTTAATCATTTAATCTATTGGGAGTAGCATAATACCGAGTTGGACTAGAGTCAGTCACACATATAGTCCTAGAATTTTTAGCCACGTAGGTTGTAAGTCCCTTATGTGGGCATCATTTTAATGATTACGCCAACATGCCTCTACACCTTTGGCCGGGTGTATTGGGTCCTCTCGATAGGGCTTATACATCGGAGTCCACATTTATCTCATGTGGTTTTATTATCGCTTATTAGTAGCTCCCACAGTCCAGTCAGGCTTTATTGCATTGACCACATTTTAGTATAATCAGTATTCAGCATCAACATGTCTAAATTTGGTCATTGCATCCAGTTAGCTCAGTATTCAATATCTATATCCTATTTAGATAACACTCTTGATTTATTGCTTGCTCAATTATATGTTTATTTAAGCTTTACTCTATCTTGTATGCTCATTACCTTTCAAGTAGAGACGCATACTCTACACTACATCTTCATGTGACAAAGGTTCAGATTCTCAGCATGCAGATCACGCTTAGATCAGTTCCCGATCTCCAGTTCAGCAGCATCAGTGGGGAGTCCTCATTCTTCGAGGACAATAGTCATGTTATCTTTTCATTATTTTAGTCTTTTAGTTTCAGTTTCCTAGACTTAGCTGGGGTATGTCCCAGCACTTCTAGTCAGTTAGAGGCTATTTTCAGACATAGTTAGATTCAGTTTAGTATTTGAGTTTGATATTGATTTTGTATTAAAACTCTCAAATTTGATACATTCAGTTTAGTATATTGGTATTCCCCATCACTTTCATTTTCATGATTTAGCTTCCGCATAAGTTATTATTATTCTTAGTATGATCATGTCATGCCAGCAGGATTAGCTTGGGGTCACTTCTGATCCTAGGTCCCGTGTCTGCATCTCGAGGGTAGCTCGAGGCATGACAAGTGCTCCCATGAGTGTGTCAGAGTATGAGGTGAGGTTCCACAAGCTGTTCAGCCACACTACTATGATTCTACCTACTAACAAGAAAATAGTTTAATTCAGAGAAGTAGGGCATAACACGAGGCAACAACAACGTATTTTGCTTCAGCCATAGACAAGGTGAATGAGTTATGGTTCCAAGCTGCTCATAATACTAAGCATGGTCCTAAGAAGTAAGCCATTTTAGATGTGCTTTTTCTACATACCAAGTAGACTACATAGTCTGCAAATGCAAATACAACTATATCAAATGAATCATCTGTAGAATAGTAGAGAAGTAGGCTCAAGGTTCGTTTGAGATATTACAAAATCTTTTTGATAGACTTTAGATGGGATTTCTTTGGACATGATTGGAAGCATACACAAAGTCCAACACTAATTATAATGTTAGGTCTGTTAGCCATTACGTACAATAGAGATCTGATCATTCCTATATACTTTGTGTCATGTACCAGGACCAGGTTCATCTTTATCAAGCTTCGATGTTGTCGCAATTGGAGTGTTATTCTTATTTGCTTCATTCATGCTGAACCTCTTTAGCAGTGCCTTTATGTACTTTGACTGATGAGTTGAACTGCCAGACTAGGACTATTTGTTTTCAAGCCCCAAGAAGAAGTTGAGGTCTTCCATCACGCTCATTTAAAATTTCATGCTCATCAGTTGTGAAAAGTCTACCCTATGTTTTGCATATGTTCCTCCAAAGATAATGTCATCTAGATACACCCAAACTATGAGCATATTGGAGCCATGATATCGAAGAACACTGTATTGTCAATCTTGCATCTTGAATACCCGTGTGCAAGAAAGAAGCTTGCTAGGTGATCGCGCCATTCTCTTGGTGATTGTTTTAATCTATACAAGGCTTGCCCTGTTTAGTACACGTAGTTAGCATGGTCAAAATTTTCAAATCTGGGGTTTTCTTTGACAAATTAAAGAAACTTTCACCACCTAAATAAGCATTGGGTTCTTGTTGAATTTTCTGAGACAAAAATGCAATACTATAAAATAGAATCTACAGTTCAGCAGCATTAGTGGTGAGTCCTCATTCTTCGAGGACAATAGTCATGTTATCTTTTCATTATTTTAGTCTTTTAGTTTCAGTTTGATACACTTAGCTAGGGTATGTCCCAGAACTTCTAGTCAGTTAGAGGCTATTTTCAGACATAGTTAGATTCAGTTTAGTATTTGAGTTTGATATTTATTTTGTATTAAAACTCGAAGATTTGATACATTCAGTTTAGTATATGGGTATTCCCCATCACTTTCATTTTCATGATTTAACTTCCGCATCAGTTATTATTATTCTTAGTATGATCATGTCATGCCAGCAGGGTTACCTTGGGGTCACTTTTGATACTAGGTCCCGTGTCTGCATATAGGGAGTAGCTCGGGGCGTGACAAGTGCTCCCATGAGTGTGTCAGAGTATGAGGTGAGGTTCCACAAGCTGTTCAGCCACACTACTATGATTCTACCTACTAACAAGAAAATAGTTTAATTTTTTGTGTGTGGGTTATGGCTTTAGCGGGTGGAGAATTAGTCTATAGTTTCTATGGGCTATTTATTTCTTGATCTTGTTGATAACGGACAAACTATTGAGTAGCTTAGTCATGAGCCCCAAGGCGGTAATGAAAAAAGGTCTACAATGATGCTAAAATATTGAAGTTGTTGCTTGATTCAGAGAAGTAGGGCATAACACGAGGCAACAACAACGTATTTTGCTTCAGCCATAGACAAGGTGAATGAGTTATGGTTCCTAGATGCTCATAATACTAAGCATGGCCCTAAGAAGTAAACCATTTTAGATGTGCTTTTTCTACATACCAAGTAGACTACATAGTCTGCAAATGCAAATCCAACTATATCAAATGAATCATCTGTAGAATAGTAGGGAAGTAGGCTCAAGGTTCGTTTGAGATATTACAAAATCTTTTTGATAGACTTTAGATGGGATTTCTTTGGACATGATTGGAAGCATGCACAAAGTCCAACACTAAATATAATGTTAGGTCTGTTAGCCATTACGTACAATAGAGATCTGATCATTCCTATATACGTTGTGTCATGTACCAGAACCAGGTTCATCTTTATCAAGCTTTGATGTTGTCGCAATTGGAGTGTTATTCGTCTTTGCTTCATTCATGTTGAACCTCTTTAGCAGCGCCTTTATCTACTTTGACTGATGAGTTGAACTGCCAGATGAGGACAATTTGTTTTGAAGCCCCAAGAAGAAGTTGAGGTCTCCCATTATGCTCATTTAAAATTCGATGCTCATCAGTTGTGCAAAGTCTGCCCTATGTTTTGCATATTTTCCTCCAAAGATAATGTCATCTAGATACACCCAAACTATGAGCATATTGGATCCATGATATCGAAGAACACTGTGTTCTCAATCTTTCATCTTGAATACCTGTTTCGACCTCCGATCTGTTACCATAACTTTTGTTCTTTCTCAGCCGTTTTGAGATTAGGGTTATTTAGGCTAGATATTTCTTGTGATTCCTTGTGAGGGGATGTTGATTCAGAGTGGCTTAGTATTGATTGATCTCATATTCGATATCCTTTTGGTAGTCAACACCACTCGGGACACTCTTTCTAGTTGGATGTCTTTGAAATGGTCTATCTTGATGAACGACTTTGATATTTTGAGGCCATTTTTGGAGTCGACATGCCCCCATGTCAGTCTTGCTAGTTGGGCTGGGATATGACTACCTGGTTGGGCGACCTAGATTGATTATCACTCTTGCTAGCTGGGCTGAAATTTGACTGGATTATAGATATTGTGGTTACTTGGGTTGGGAGCCTGAATTTTGTTTCCTTGGTTTGGATTTGTGGTTCCTTTCTCTTTTGTAGACTTAGGTACTATTTATACATGTCGGGCTTATAGGGTCTATTTGATTTTCATTTAAACATGTGCATGAGTGTATGTTCTATGCTTATAGAGGTTAGTTAGGTTTAGCTTAGGTGTACTTATATTTAATTTTGGTATGCTCGTATGTGTTCTTTCATATCCACTTTCACCTCTGCCTGCTTCTAGATTCTATCTTTTCATATTGTTCTCTTACCTTTCTTGCTCAGTCAACACGTGATATCTACAAAGTACCTAGTTTTTATACTCATGCTATAGTCTTAATTTGTTTCGTCATGCAGGTGCGGTGATTCTTTGTGCAATTAGAAGAATTAGGGATTTGGAGATGAGTGTGAGCACTTGGAGTCTTGCATCACCTTATCTCATTCTGTACTTATTTAGCTAGTCTTTTTCCTTTTTGAACAAGCTTTGTTTTTTTCCACTTTTGTTATTTTTACTCTTATTTTTAGACAACTCTTTACTTCTGATTTCTAGGTTATGGTAGGGACCTTTTGTATATTATTTTTTGTTTGCTCCCGCTTTTGTTTTGTTTGGTGGTTTAGTTTGATTTCTATTTAGTTGTGCCCTTATACTTATTGCTTGCTATTCTAGGTTACACATTAGTTTCCCTACTTGAGGGTTATAGTATATGCCCTCATGACTCGAGGAATCGGGTCATGAAAATTTAGTATCAGAGCCCAAGATTTGTCTGTCTCACTTGTACAGAGATATTACAGATTGGGATTTCTAGATCGGTGTGGAGACATTTGTATTCTATCTTTAGGAGGGAATAGGGTGTCTTTAGGAATTGATCCTCTTTTGTATCGCTTTCATGCAACGTGTGTGTAGTTGGTTTCTTGAAATCTCACTTGTTTCATTCTTTTCAGAGGATGGCCCTTACACGCCATACGATAGTTTGAGGAAGGGGTCGACCTCTACTGCCGGCCAGGAATGCAACACTAGCCTTGAAGAGAGAGAGATATGGATCCATCATCTGACCCCCTAGTAGTTTAAGTTCAAGTTGAATTAACGGGATCAGGGTTATCTAAGCCGTCACCTGGACCCTCTATGGCACCGTACCTTCATGCAACCATTGTACAATTTCTGATTGTGCTTGGTGCATGCAACATGATAGAGCTGCAGCTTCACTAGCACCACAGGATCAGCCTACAACAGTGGCACCTTAGGCCTAGGTACCACCTAGAGGTGACCAACCCGTGAATATGGCCGAAACCATACCTTTCAAGAAGAAGATGCTTGGAGTGTTTCTCATACTCTAACCTCTAATGTTTTTGAGGATGTGGGTGGGGATACCCACAAGTTTCTTACAACTTGCCATTAGCAACATCATACTCTAGGTCTAGTGGAGTCGAGAGGAGCCGAATTCACAGCGTATATTTTAGATGGGTTAGCTAGTAAGTCGTGGTGTACCTTCATTAGACCAGTTCAGTTTCACTTGGACCAAGTTTTTTGAGGTTTTTTTTTAGCTTGGCTCATCCCTCGCAACTTCAATGATCGCCTCAAGATAAGTTCTACAGGTTAGAGCAGTACTCCCATGAGTGTGTCAAAGTATGATGCGAGGTTCCACGAGTTGTTTGACCACACTACTATGATGCTACCTACTAAGAAGAAAATATTTTAATGCTCTGTATGTGGGTTATAGCATCAGTGGATGGAAACTTAGTCTATAGTTTCTATGGGTCATTTATTTCTTGAAGTTGTTGATCACGACCTCACTATTGAGTAGCTTAGTCATGAGCCCTAAAGCGGAAATGAAAAAAGGTCTACAATGATGCCAAAATCTTGAAGTTGTTGCTTGATTCAGAGAAGTTGGGCATTAATTACGAGGCAACAACAACTTATTCTGCTTCATCTATTGAGAAGGTGACTGAGTTATGTTTCCTAGTTGCTCATAATACAAAGCATGGCCCTAAGAAGTAAGCCATTTTAGATGTGCTTTTTCTACCTACCAAGTAGACTACGTAGTCTGCAAATGCAAAACTGATGAGATGAAATGAATAATTTGTAAGATACAAGAGAACTAGGCTCCACGTTCGTTTAAGATATCACAAAATCCGTTTGATATCCTTCAGATGGGATTTCTTTGGACGTGATTAGAAGCATTCACATAGTCCAACACTAAATACAATCTTAGGTTTGTTAGCCATTACGTACAATAGAGATCCAATCATTCCATATACTTTGTGTCATGTACCAGGACCATGTTCATCTTTAACAAGCTTTGTTGTCGTTGAAGTTGGAGTGTTATTCTTGTTTTGTTCATTCATGTTGAACTTTTTTAGTAGCTCCTTTATGTACTTCTACTAATGAGTTGAACTACTAGATGTTGACAGTTTGATTTGAAGACCTAAGAAAAAGTTGAGGTCTCCTATCATGCTCATTTAAAATTCGCTGCTCATCACTTGTGCAAAGTAAGCCCCATGTTTTGCCTATTTTTCTCCAAAGATAATGTCATTTAGATACACCCAAACTATGAGCATATTGGAGCCCTGGTTTTGAACAATAGTGTATTGTCAATCTTGCCTCTTGAATAGTTGTGTGCAAGCAAGAAGCTTGATAGGTGATCACACCATGCTCTTGGGGATTGTTTTAATCCATACTACGCTTGTCCTATTTGTACACGTAGTCTGGATGGTCAGAATTTCAAACAATACCGGTGTTCTTGTTGAATTTTCAGAGACAAAAATGCAATACAATAAATTAGAGATTTTATCGTGGAAAACCTCCTTAATCAAGGGAAAAAAACAATTATCTACCCTCGTAGCATTTTAAACCAAACTTCCCTAACTTCAAAGAGAAACTTTAGATTACAACTCTATAATAAAAAAGACTAACTCTAGTAAATCACCTAAATAGCTCACTCTAACTGTTCAACAATTAACTATAATCGTATACTCTACTCTCCAAGAAGCCAAACTCAGTTTTTGTAACAAAACCTCACGAATTCTCTTTCACTCTTAGTACAATTATCTCTAAATAATAATTCTAAGATGACCCAATCCAAACTAAGCCTATTGAAAGAAAAACCTATTTGTAGTACTTCTTTGTTCTATCGTATACTCTTTAGAGTTGCACTGCTCTCGCCACTAAATTCTCTCAATTTATGAATTTCAAAAGTTTTTTTTTCTCTTTGTGAAAGATCCTTTTATAAGGGCGGATTCAACCATAATTGAATCCTACAAGGAAATCCTTTCCAGATAATGAGTCTTCTCACTATTTTTTCTTAATTAGGAGTGTTTGTCTTCGACGAATTATTCCTTCTTTCCCGCTCTTTTATCTTAGTTCGGGTACAAGCTTGTGAACCTGGTTCACTTTGTCATTGTCAAAACTTTACTCAAAATATTGTCATGTCATCATTAATTTATTTTTTCTTTCATAAATCAACTTCTCGAGTATCTATCAACATATATAGAGATTACTTAGAAAACTTGATATTTTGACTATGGTTCTTTTTTAATGCAATGTTTTAAAATATCAATTATATATTTGTTAAGCTAAATCAATAGAAATTATTTGCATAATGGAAATCAAGTCCTATTAATTGCTACTCCTATAAAGTAAAAATGCAATGTGGAGACGTGAATAACATCATATTTAACATAAAGTTGACATCATGATGATGCATGTGAGTTTTTCATGTCTCTCCTTATATTTTATGGATTCAAATATAATTAAAATTTATAAAAAAAGAAAATAATAATTTTAAACGGATTAATAGGGAAAATAGGTGTGAAAAATTGAAACAAGGGACTATATATTTTTCAAAATGTGTAAGAAGTAAATTATTACGTCAATGATGATTTTAGCATGACATTAGAAACCTATTTAGGATAAATAATCAACTAAGAACCATTAATGACATAATTATCTTGAATGTCTAGATCTCATTAATTAATTAATTTATATATATTCTTTCTATGATCTGACCAAAAATAGAAAAAAATGAAATGGTCAACTCCATGGACACTATATATGTAGTGTGACATCAGCCCTTTCATGAAAATATACATACGTTCAACAACATCAAAACAAAAAAATCAAGATTTTGAAAGGGCAACCAAAGTCTACATTGTGTATGTATCCTTTATCCTAATTTCATTTCTTAATTTTTGTGATTGAATTTTAATGAATAATTTTGTTTAAAGTTTTAATGCCTTATTGCTCTTTTTATGGTTTAAAATAGCTGCAAATTGTAATTATATAGTATTACATGGTGAGATCATTCAATTCCCCACCTTAATTGTAATATCCTCCTTAATTTTTCCCTCTCCCGACCACTAATTTTTAAAAGAATAAAATATTAATGAATATCATATATTATCACAATAAAAACGAGTGTCATGAGATATAACTTTGTTAGTTTGACATTTAAGAAAGATTAAAGAAAAACAAGAAACATAAATTGTCTATAACAATTATAGTTACCAGTAAATTTATTCTCGGTATTGATGTATGATAATTTCCACACCTTCTTAGCCCTGTGTTGTTTCTCAACAAAGGAGAAGTAGCATGAATTTTTGGGTTTTCAAAGGTCTGAAAGGAAAATGAAGAGTTGTGAATTTTCCGAAAGATAGTGACTTTTGTGACTGTTGGGAAAGTTTGTAATTATTCTGAAGTATTGTGGCTTTTCCAAGGGGTTGTGAATTTTTCAATAAAGCTTAGTAAGCACATGTTTACTCTATTGTTTGTTGTTTATAAATATATGATTTTTCTCTTATTTTTTAACAACATAATTTCTGAAAATCTTCTTATTCTTCACAAACAAATTCTAGTGTACTTTTTTGCCGTTTAGTGGTTAGCTGAAGTTGTGATTTAACGTAGCAATAGTTATACAATGTGAACAACATGAGAAACCAAGACCAATTCTCTGGCACCTCAGCAAGTCTACTTATTGAAAACTTACCTTAGAAAAAACTCAAAATTTGAGACAGAATGTGAAGAAATTGATAGGATTAGTAAGCCACCTTATGCTGTTATTGTTCAAATTCGTTATTTATTGTCAATAACAGACACGTTAAGAACATCTACTCTCTCTAAAGATTGGCAATACTTCTAGACTTCTATCAACAACATTGTTTATGACACCGAGGAGTATGGTCGTATAAATAGCTCAGCAGTGCACAAATTTATTTCCCTCATGGATAGTGTACGACCTATCCTTAATCATTAAAATGTTCAGTCTAAACTTTGTGTTTAGATACGATGATGGTCTGTCATATTTTCCCGTAATTGACAAGTTGCTTGAAATTTCTATGAATAAGAAAGTGGAGGATTTACGGAATATACGTTATAGAATTGTTTATCCGAGTGAGAATGCCCAACCCTATTGCTTGCCCGAAGTTCTTTGTAGTATTTTATCAATTATTAAACTTAAGTGCAATAATTGCAGAATATGAGAAGATTGCGTACTAAATTAAACATCTATGAATAGTTTAACGTTGAAAAGTGTGTTTATTCGGGATAAACACATTAAACAAATAATGTCAAATTGTCCTCAATTAGAATCATTGAATACATATGGATTTTTTGGTTTTAATCGTTTGCACAAAATCCATATAGATTCAAAGATTCCAATTAAGGACAATTTGACATTATTTGTTTAATGTGTTAATCCCGGATTAACAAAATTTCCAGCATTAAACTCTTCAGAGATGTCCAATTTTGTACGCATTCTTTTAATGTTCTACAATTATTGCAGTTGAGTTCTAAAATCGATGAATTACTACAGAGAATTTTTGGCAAGCTATAGGGTTGGTCATGATGCCCAGTCGGATAAGCAGTTCTATAACATATATTAAGGCATAAATCCTCCACTTTCTTATTCACAACAAATTCAATCCACTTGTCAATTATAGGAAAATAAAAACACCATCATCACATCTGAACATAAAGTTTAGACTAAACTTTTTAATGGTAGAGCAGCTAAGGAGAGATAGTACATTATCCGTTAAGGAAATAAATTTGTGCACTGTTAAGATTAATAATGGCTGTAATTGATCCATCACGATAATCCTGATGGGAATCGGTATTCACTCGAAGGTTGCTTTGAAATTGTTGCTCCATATGTTTAACATTTAACAATTTCTGGGGTTTTAATCATATGAAAATTAAGCGCAGGGACTTGTCATTTTTGAACCATGCAAATCTTGATATCTACTGTGATGAATTAGATTAAATGAATGAACACTTAGAGAAATATCTTTTGGCAAGCGTTTGTTGTGCTAATGAGCTAATTTTGTTGTGCTAATGAGCTAATATTGTCATCCTAGTTTACCAAGGCCTGTTATCAGTCCCAAATGTCTCAGTCTTTTTAAGTTGATTGTGAATTGAGCTCCTCTTTTCTACGTATCAACTTGATTGTATGATCGGGGTCATGATTTTTTCAATTAACTTGATTAATAATCTATTGATTCACTTCCTTTTAATTAACTCATATAGTTTTAATTTAGTACCTGAGGTTAAATATAAGTTCCTTTTATTGGTCTAATCTATAAGGTGTTAAAAGAATGGGAAATCACTATTAGTTTAGTTTGTAACCCTATAAATCAATGTACTTACCTTTATTCTGCCCCATTATTCTACTCAGGTGATTTACAGTTTGATGTTGGAAGAGGAAGACATCTCTTTATTGTTGCTGGAATGGAGATGGTTGACAATAAGTTCTTGTATTTAAAAAATTTCCTTCCCCTAGACAACCTCTTAAGGTCGACTTGTAATTTGAGAAACCTAATGATATTTCTTGATATGCCAGTATGTTTTCAATTCACAATATATTTATTTCAAATGCATATTGATCCCTTATAGCCTCAACGACTTCAATTTCATTACTATAGTTGTTAGGATTACCACCTAACCCGATTTGTTTTTGTTCTGTATTTGTAGTACCATGCTTTTTTAGGGCGAAGACATTGATTTGTTGGAAGACAAGTACCTCTGGTTTGTACAAAACATATTCAAAGTTCCGTTACAGAATTTGAAGAATGTCAAGGTTATGCCTTTTTTAGTCGTAAGCCTAGTTTTGACACAATAAAGCTCCATCAATTCTTGAAGTTCTTACTTGAGCATGCAATAAATCCCGATAAACTTGTTATAGTACCAGAGCATAAGGACTGCAACCATTTTTCTACTAATACCTCAAATCTAATGAAGCATTTGTTAGCTTTTCCAACAAGTACAATTATTTCCTTCGGACCAATTAGTCATAAACTCTTCTATTCCTAGTTTGTTTCTCTTATTTTTGTTGAATTTTTTTTTGTTTTAGTGAGGATAACTTGTTATGAAAATTAAAATTTTTTGCGAGCCATCAATTAGAACAAAAAATATTTTATCCTCCCTTAACCTATGGTTTGTGCTAGTAAAAAGGAGACCTAGTTTGCATCTCCCTCTACAAAGATGGAATCAACCTTCTGAAAAGTGGACTAGCTGGATGGGTGGCCTAGATTGATAATCACTCATGCTAGTTGGGCTAGAAGTTGACTGATTACTTGATATTGTGGTTACTTGGGTCGGAAGCCTGACTTTTGTTTCTTGGGTTTGGATTTGTGGTGCCTTTCTCTCTTGTAGACTTAGTTACTATTTATACTTGTCAGGCTTACGCGAGTCTGTTTGAGTTTCATTTACACATGTGCATGAGTGTACATTCTAGGCTTATAGGGGTCTAGTTAGGTTAAGTGTAGATGTACTTAGATTAACTTTCAATATGCTCGTATACTTTCTTTCTTATCCATTTTGACCTCCGATGTGTTACCATAGCTTTTGTTCTTTCTCATGTGACTGGGGATTACGGTTATTCAGGATAGATACTTCCTATGATTCCTTGTGAGGGGACGTTGATTCACAGTGGCTTTGTATTGATTGATCTTATATTCAAGATCCTTTTGGGAGTCAACACCACTCGGGACACTCTTTCTTGTTGGATGGTTTTGAAGTAGTCTGTCTAGATGGGCAGCTTTGATATTTTGAGACCATTTTTGCAGTCGACACTCTCCCATGTCAGTCTTGCTAGTTGGGCTGAAAGTGGACTAGTTTGCTGGGTGACGTAGATTGATTATCACTATTGCTACCTGGGCTGGAAGTTGATTGGATTACTAGATATTGTGGTTACTTGGGTTAGGAGGCTGAATTTTGTTTCTTGGGTTTGGATTTGTGGTGCCTTTCTCTCTTGTAGACTTAGTTACTCTGTATACATGTCGGGCTTACAGGATCTATTTTGATATTCATTTAAACATGTGCATGAGTGTATGTTCTATGCTTATAAGGGTTAATTAGGTTTAGCTTAGGTGTACTTAAATTTACTTTGGTATGCTCGTATACTTTCTTTCATATCCGCTTTGACCTCTGTCTGTTTCTAGATTCTATCTTTTCATATTGTTTTTACCTTTCTTGCTCAGTCGACACGTGATGTCTACAAAGTACCTGGTTTTTATACTCACGCTATAATCTTAATCTATTTCGGCATGCAGGTGCGGTGATTGTTTGTGCAATTAGAAGATTTAGGGATTTCGAGATGAGTGTGACCACTTGGAGTCTTGCATCATCTTTTCTCATTTTGTACTTATTTACCTAGTCTTTTTCCTTTTTGAACAAGTTTTAATTTTGTCCACTTTTGCGATTTTTAATCTTATTTTGAAGTTGTCGCTTGATTCAGAGAAGTTGGGCATAACACGAGGCAACAACAACGTATTCATCTTCAGCTATAGATAAGGTGATTGAGTTATGTTTCCTAGTTTCTAATAATACTAAGCAAGGCCCTAAGAAGTGAGCCATTTTAGATATGCTTTTTCTACCTACCAAGTAGACAACGTAGTCTGCAAATGCAAATCTGACAGATAAAATGAATCATGTATAGGATACCAAAGAACCAAGCTCAAAGTTCGTTTGAGATATCACAAAATCCTTTTGATAGCCTTCAGATGGGATTTCTTTGGACATGATTGGAAGCATGCACATAGTCCAACACTAAATACAATGTTAGGTCTGTTAGCCATAACGTACAATAGAGATCCGATCATTCCTATATACTTTATCTCATGCACCAGGACCAAGTTCATCTTAATCAAGCTTCATTATTGTTGAAATTGGAGTGTTATTCTTGTTTGCCTCATTCATGATGAACTTCTTTAGTAGCGCCTTTATGTACTTCTACTGATGAGTTGAACTACTAGATGAGGACTTTTTGATTTGAAGACCCAAGAAGAAGTTGAGCTGTCCCATTATGCTCACTTAAAATTCATACCTCATCAGTTGTGCAAAGTCAGCCCCATGTTTTACATATTTTACTCCAAAGATAATGTCATCTAGATACACCCAAACTATGAGCATATTGGAGCCCTAATTTCGAAGAACAATGTATTGTCAATCTTGCCTCTTGAATACATGTGTGCACGCAAGAAGCTCGATTGGTGATCACACCATGTTCTTGGGGTTTGTTTTAATCCTTTCAAGGCTTGTCCTATTTGTACACGTAGTCAGGATGGTCAGAATTTTCAAATCCTGGGGGTTGATTTAAAAATTAAAGAAACTTTGACCACCTAAACAAGAACTGGGTTCTTGTTGAATTTTCAGAGACAAAATGCAATACAATAAAATAAAGATTTTATCGTGGAAAACCTCCTTAATCAAGGGAAAAGAAACAACGATCTACCCTCGCAGCATTGTAAACCAAACTTCCCTAACTTCAAAGAGCAACTTTAGATTACAACTCTATTAAAAAAAGACTAACTATAGTAAATCACCTAAATAGCTCACTCTAACTGTTCAACACTTAACTATAATCGCATACTCTACTCTCTAAGAAGCCAAACTCACTTTTTGTTACAAAACCTCACAAATTCTCTTTCATTCTTAGTACAATTATCTCTAAACAATAATTCTAAGATGAACCAATCCAAACTAAATCTATTGAAAGAGAAACCTAGTTGTAGTTCTTCTTTGTTCTGTCGTATACTCTTTAGCGTTGCACTAATCTCACCACTAAATTCCCTCAATTTATGAATTTCAAAACCTTTTTTTCTCTTTGTGAAAGATCCTTTTATAAGGGAGGATTCAACCCTAATTGAATCCTACAAGGAAAGTAATTATTTTCCTAATTTGTTTTTTCCTTTCCAGATAAGTAGTTTTCTTCAATATTTTGCCTTAACTAGAAGTGTTTGTTTTCGATGCGTTATTTCTTCTTTCCCGATCTTTTATCTTAGTTTATGGTACAAGGTTGTGAACCTGGTTCACTTTGTCATTGTCAAAACTTTACTAAGAATATTGGCATGTCATCATTAATTTATTTCTCCTTTGAGGAATCAACTTCTCAAGTATCTATCAACATATATAGAGATTAGTTAGAGAACTCGGTATCTTGACCATGGTTCTTTTTAAATGCAATGTTGTAAAATATCAATTATATAGTCATTAAGCTAAATCAATAGAAAATATTTGCATAATGGAAATCAAGTCCTATTAATTGCTACTCCTATAAAATAAAAATGCAATGTGGATACGTGAATAACATCTCATTTAACATAAAGTTGTCGTCATGATGATGCATGTGAGTTTTTCACGTCTCTCCTTATCTATGATGGATTCAAACATAATTAAAAATTATTTAAAGGAAAAGAATAATTTTAAATGGATTACAAGGGAAAATAGGTGTGAAAAATTGCAACAAGGGACTATATCTTTTTCAATTGTGTAAGAAATAAATTATTACGTCAATGATGATTTTAACATGATATAAGAAACCTATTAAGGATAAATAATCAATTAATAACAATTAATTACATAATTATCTTGAATGTCTAGATCTCATTAATTAATTAATTAATTTATACATATATTCTTTCTATGGTCTGACTAAAAATAGAAAAAAATTATACGGTCAACTCCATGGCCACTATTTAAGTAGTGTGACATAAGCCCTTTCATGAAAATATACATAAAAAAAAATCAAGATTTTGAAAGGGCAACAAAAGTCTACATTGTGTATCTATCCTTTATCCTAATTTCATTTCATATGTTTTGTGTTTAAATTTTGATGAATAATTTTGTTTACTAAAATACAGGACTTGTAACCTTTAAGTTTATATGTCTCATTGCTCTTTTTTATGGTTTAAAATTGCTGCAAATTGTAATTATATAGTATTACATGGGATAATCTTAGTAGCATTGACTACTAAATTTTCACTTGTTTGGGTGAGATCATTCAATTCCTCACTTTAATTGTAATCTCCTCCTTACTTTTTCCCTTTCCCGACCACTAATTTTTTAAACAATAAAATATTAATGAATATCATATATTATCACATTAAAAAAGAGTGTCATGTGATATAACTTTGTTAGTTTGACATTAAAGAAAGACAAAAAAAAAAAAAAATAGAAATTGCCTACAAAAATTATAGTTACTAGTACAATTATTCTCGGTATTGATGTATGATAATTTCCACCCCTTCTTAGCCCTGTGTTGTTTCTCAACAAAAGAGAAGTAGCATGACTTTTTAGGTTTTAAAAGGTCTGAAAGGAAAATGAAGAGTTGTGACTTTTCTGAAAGATGGTGACTTTTGTTTCTGCTGGGAAAGGTTGTGATTATTCTGAAGGATTGTGGCTTTTCCAAGGGATTGTGACTTTTCCAATAAAGCATAGTAAGCACATATTTAGTTTATTGTTTGTTGTTTATAAATATATGAGTTTTCTCTTATTTTTTAACAACATAATTTTTGAAAATCTTCGTATTCTTCACAAACAAATTCTAGTGTACTTTTTTGCTATTGAGTGGTTAGTTGAAGTTGATCTCTCAGGTAGCAATAGTTATAAAATTTAAACAACATGAGCAACCAAGACCAATTCTATGGCACCTCAGCAAGTGTGCTTATTGAAAACTTAACTTACAAAAAACCCGAAAATTGAGACAGAATGTGAAGAAATTAATAGGATTAGTAAGCTACATTATGCTCTTATTGTCCAAATTCTTTCTTTATTGTCAATAACAGACACGTTCAAAACATCTACTCTCTCTAAAGATTGGCAATACTTCTAGACTTCTATCAACAACGTTGTTTATGACACCGAGGAGTATGGTCGTATAAATAGCTCAGTAGTGCACAAATTTATTTCCCTCACAGATAATGTACTACCACTCCTTAGCCATTAAAATGTTCAGTCTAAACTTTTTGTTCAGATATCATGATGGTCTGTCATATTTTCCCGTAATTGACAAGTTACTTGAATTTTCTATGAATAAGAAAGTGGAGGATTTACGCATGAATATACGTTATAGAATTGTTTATCCGACTGAGCATGACCAACTCTATAGCTTGCCAGAAGTTCTCTGTAGTAGTTTATCAATTATTAAACTTAAGTGCAATAATTGTAGAATATGAGAATATTGCGTACTAAATTAAACATCTCTGAATAGTTTAACACTGAAAAGTGTGTTTATCCGGGATAAACATATTAAACCAATAATGTCAAATTGTCCTCAATTAGAATCATTGAATCCATATGGATTTTTTGGTTTTAATCGTTTGCACAAAATCCATATTGATTCAAAGATTCCAATTAAGGACAATTTGACATTATTTGTTTAATGTGTTCATCCCGGATTAACAAAATTTCCAGCATTAAGCTCTTCAGAGATGTCCAATTTTGTACGCATTCTTCTAATGTTCTACAATTATTGCAGTTGAGTTTTAAAATAGATGAACTACTACAGAGAACTTCTGGCAAGCTATAGGGTTGGTCATGATACCCAGTCGGATAAGCAGTTCTATAACATATATTAAGGCATAAATCCTTCACTTTCTTATTCAGAACAAATTCAATCCACTTGTCAATTACAGGAAAATAAAAACACCATCATCACATCTGAACATAAAGTTTAGACTAAACTTTTTAATGGTAGAGCAGCTAAGGAGAGATAGTACATTATCCGTTAAGGAAATAAATTTGTGCACTGTTAAGATTAATAATGACTGTAATTGATCCATCACGATAATCCTGACGGGAATCGGTATTCACTCGAAGGTTGCTTTGAAATTGTTGCTCCATATGTTTAAGATTTAACAATTTCTGGGGTTTTAATCATACGAAAATTAAGCTCGGGGACTTGTCTTTTTTGAACCATATAAATCTTGATCTCTACTGTGATGAATTCGATTAAATGAATGAACACTTAGAGAAATATCTTTTGGCAAGCGTTCGTTGTGCTAATGAGCTAATATTGTCATCCTAGTTTACCAAGGCCTGTTATCAGTCCCAAATGTCTCTGTCTTTTTAAGTTGATCGCGAATTGAGCTCCTCTTTTCTACCTATCAACTTGATTGTACGATCGGGGTCATGATTTTTTCAATTAACGTGATTAATTATCTATTGATTTACTTTCTTTTAATTAACTCAAATAGTTTTAATTTAGTACCTGAGGTTAAATATTAGTTCCTTTTATTGGTCTAAGCTATAAGGTGCTAAAAGAATGGAAAATCACTATTAGTTTAGTTTGTAACCCTATAAATCAATGTACTTTATTCTGCCTCATTATTCTACTCAGGTGATTTACAGTTTGATGTTGGAAGAGGAAGACATCTCCTTACTGTTGCTGGAATGCAGATGGTTGACAATAAGTTCTTGTATTTAAAAACTTTTCTTCCCCTAGACAACCTCTCAAGGTCGACTCGTAATTTGGAAAACCTAATGATATTTCCTGATATGCCAGTATGTTGTCAATTCACAATATCTTTATGTCAAAAGTATATTGATCCCTTACAGCCTCAACGACTTCAATTTCATTACTATAGTTGTTAGAATTACCGCCTAACCCGATTTGTTCTTGTTCTGTATTTGTAGTACCATGCTTTTATTTAGGGCGAAGATATTGATTTCCTGGAAGACAAGTACCTCTGGTTTGTACAAAACATATTCAAAGTTCCGTTACAGAATTTGAAGAATGTCAAGGTTATGCCATTGTTTAGTCGTAGGCGTAGTTTTGATGCAATAAAGCTCCATCAATTCTTGAAGTTCTTACTTTAGCATGCAATAAATCCCGATAAACTTATTATTGTACCAGAGCATTAGGACTGCAACCGTTATTCTACTAATACCTCAAATCCAATGAAGCATTTGTTAGCTTTTCCAACAAGTACAATTATTTCCTTCGGACCAATTACTCATAATCTCTTCTATTCCTAGTTTGTTTCTCTTATTTTTGTTTCTCGTGACTAGCAACTCTTACTCTACCGATAAGGGAAAACACCTCATCAATAACTTACTGGGTGCATGACTATAGTAATATAGCTCTTCAAAATACTATCTCCCTTTCTTTAATCACTAAACCTCTGCATACTTTTCTCTAACTCTACGCTCTTTCACTACTACTACTCATCATCTCGTAACTCATGCTACCTTTTGGGGTGGAAATATTACCCAAGCTCTAAACAAACCTCGTCATAAGGATCTCAATTGAATCAAGGCTTGAGGAAAATAGTACAACTCGTTGTTAGCTCAAATGCACGATTCATATAATTATGGGTGCATTCCTCTGAATTTGATCATTTAACTTACTCTTGGGCTTCTCTCAAGACCTTCTAGTTTTCCAACAAGTACAATTATTTCCTTCAGACAATTAGTCATAATATCTTCTATTCCTAGTTTGTTTCTTTTATTTTTGTTGACATTTTTTTGTTTTAGTGAGGATAACTTGTTATGAAAATTAAATTTTTTGCCAGCCATCAATTAGAAAAAAAAATATTCTATCCTCCCTTAACCTATGGTTTGTGCTAGTAAAAAGGAGAGCTAGTTTGCATCTCCCTCTACAAAGATGGAATCAACCTTCTTGAAAGTGGACTAGCTGGTTGGGTGGCGTAGATTGATACTCACTCATACTAGTTGGGCTGGAAGTTGACTGATTACTTGATATTGTGGTTACTTGGGTCGGGAGCCTGACTTTTGTTTCTTGGGTTTGGATTTGTGGTGCCTTTCTCTCTTGTAGACTTAGTTACTATTTATACTTGTCGGGCTTACGCGAGTCTGTTTGAGTTTCATTTACACATGTGCACGAGTGTACATTCTAGGCTTATAGGGGTCTAGTTAGATTAAGTTTAGATGTACTTATATTAACTTTCAATATGCTCGTATACTTTCTTTCTTATTCGTTTTGACCTCCGATGTGTTACCATAGCTTTTGTTCTTTCTCATGTGACTGGGGATTAGGGTTATTCAGGATAGATACTTCTTATGATTCCTTGTGAGGGGACGTGGATTCACAGTGGCTTTGTATTGATTGATCTTATATTCAACATCCTGTTGGGAATCAACACCACTCGGGACACTCTTTCTTGTTGGATGGTTTTGAAGTAGTCTGTCTAGATGGGCAGCTTTGATATTTTGAGACCATTTTTGGAGTCGACACTCTCCCATGTAGGTCTTGCTAGTTGGGCTGAAAGTGGACTAGTTGGCTGGGTGACGTAGATTGATTATCACTATTGCTACCTGGGCTGGAAGTTGATTGGATTACTAGATATTGTGGTTACTTGGGTTAGGAGGCTGAATTTTGTTTCTTGGGTTTGGATTTCTGGTGCCTTTCTCTCTTGTAGACTTAGTTACTCTGTATACATGTCGGGCTTACAGGGTCTATTTTGATATTCATTTAAACATGTGCATGAGTGTATGTTCTATGCTTATAAGGGTTAGTTTGGTTTAGCTTAGGTGTACTTAAATTTACTTTTGGTATGTTCGTATACTTTCTTTCATATCCGCTTTGACCTCTGTCTGTTTCTAGATTCTATCTTTTCATATTGTTTTTACCTTTCTTGCTCAGTCGACACGTGATGTCTACAAAGTACCTAGTTTTTATACTCATGCTATAATCTTAATCTGTTTCGGCATGCAAGTGTGGTGATTGTTTGTGCAATTAGAAGAATTAGGGATTTCGAGATGAGTGTGACCACTTGGAGTCTTGCATCATCTTTTCTCATTCTGTACTTATTTAGCTAGTCTTTTTCCTTTTTGAACAAGCTTTAATTTTGTTCACTTTTGCAATTTTTACTATTATTTTGAAGTTGTCGTTTGATTCAGAGAAGTTGGGCATAACACGAGGCAGCAACAACATATTCATCTTCAGCCATAGATAAGGTGATTGAGTTATGTTTCCTAGTTTCTAATAATACTAAGCAAGGCCCTAAGAAGTGAGCCGTTTTAGATATGCTTTTTCTACCAACCAAGTAGACAACGTAGTCTGCAAATGCAAATCTGACCAGATCAAATGAATCATCTGTAGGATACCAAAGAACCAGGCTCAAAGTTCGTTGGAGATATCACAAAATCCTTTTTATAACCTTCAGATGGGATTTCTTTGGACATGATTGGAAACATGTACATAGTCCAACACTAACTGTTCAACACTTAACTATAATCGCATATTCTACTCTCTAAGAAGCCAAACTCACGTTTTGTTACAAAACCTCACAAATTCTCTTTCATTCTTAATACAATTATCTCTAAACAGTAATTCTAAGATGAACCAATCCTAACTAAATCTATTGAAAGGAAAACCTAGTTGTAGTTCTTCTTTGTTCTATCGTATACTCTTTAGCGTTGCACTAATCTCGCCACTAAATTCCCTCAATTTATGAATTTCAAAACCTTTTTTTCTCTTTGTGAAAGATCCTTTTATAAGGGAGGATTCAACCCTAATTGAATCCTCCAAGGAAAGTAATTATTTTCCTAATTTGTTTTTTCCTTTCCAGATAAGTAGTCTTCTTCAATATTTTACCTTAATTAGGAGTGTTTGTTTTCGATGCGTTATTTCTTCTTTCCCGATCTTTTATCTTAATTTACGGTACAAGCTTGTGAACCTGGTTCACTGTGTCTTTGTCAAAACTTTACTAAGAATATTGGTATGTCATCATTCATTTACTTCTCCTTTGAGGACTCAACTTCTCAAGTATCTATCAACATATATAGAGATTAGTTAGAGGACTCGATATCTTGACCATGGTTCTTTTTAAAAGCAATGTTGTAAATTATCAATTATATAGTCATTAAGCTAAATCAATAGAAAATATTTGCATAATGGAAATCAAGTCCTATTAATTGCTACTCCTTTAAAATAAAAATGCAATGTGGATACGTGAATAACATCTCATTTAACATAAAGTTGTCGTCATGATGATGCATGTGAGTTTTTCACGTCTCTCCTTATCTATGATGGATTCAAACATAATTAAAAATTATTTAAAGGAAAAGAATAATTTTAAATGGATTACAAGGGAAAATAGGTGTGAAAAATTGCAACAAGGGACTATATCTTTTTCAATTGTGTAAGAAATAAATTATTACGTCAATGATGATTTTAACATGATATCAGAAACCTATTAAGGATAAATAATCAATTAATAACAATTAATTACATAATTATCTTGAATGTCTAGATCTCATTAATTAATTAATTAATTTATACATATATTATTTCTATGGTCTGACTAAAAATAGAAAAAAATTATATGGTCAACTCCATGGCCACTATTTAAGTAGTGTGACATAAGCCCTTTCATGAAAATATACATACATTCAACAACATAAAAAAAACAAGATTTTGACAGGGCAACAAAAGTCTACATTGTGTATCTATCCTTTATCCTTATTTCATTTCATATGTTTTGTGTTTGAATTTTGATGAATAATTTTGTTTACTAAAATACAGGACTTGTAACCTTTAAGTTTATATGTCTCATTGCTCTTTTTAATGGTTTAAAATTGCTGCAAATTGTAATTATATAGTATTACATGGGATAATCTTAGTAGCATTGACTACTAAATTTTCACTTGTTTTGGTGAGATCATTCAATTCCTCAATTTAATTGTAATCTCCTACTTAATTTTTCCCTTTCCCAACCACAAATTTTTTTTAAAATAAAATATTAATGAATATCATATATTATCACATTAAAAAAGAGTGTCATGTGATATAACTTTGTTAGTTTGACATTAAAGAAATACAAAAAAAAAAAAAACAGAAATTGCCTATAACAATTATAGTTACCAGTAAACTTATTCTCGGTATTGATGTATGATAATTTCCACCCCTTCTTAGCCCTGTGTTGTTTCTCAACAAAAGAGAAGTGGCATGACTTTTTAGGTTTTAAAAGGTCTGAAAGGAAAATGAAGAGTTGTGACTTTTCTGAAAGATGGTGACTTTTGTTACTGTTGGGAAAGGTTGTGATTATTCTGAAGGATTGTGGTTTTTCCAAGGGATTGTGACTTTTCCAATAAAGCATAGTAAGCACATATTTACTCTATTGTTTGTTGTTTATAAATATATGAGTTTTCTTTTATTTTTTAACAACATAATTTTTGAAAATCTTCTTATTCTTCACAAACAAATTCTAGGGTACTTTTTTGGTATTGAGTGGTTAGTTGAAGTTGAGCTTTCAGGTAGCAATAGTTATACAATTTAAACAACATGAGCAACCAAGATCAATTCTCTGGCACTTCAGCAAGTCTTCTTATTGAAAACTTACCTTACAAAAAACCCAAATATTGAGACAGAATGTGAAGAAATTGATAGGATTAGTAAGCTACCGTATGCTCTTATTGCCCAAATTCTTTCTTTATTGTCAATAACAGACACAATCAGAACATCTACTCTTTCTAAAGATTGGCAATACTTCTAGACTTCTATCAACAACGTTGTTTATGACACCGAGGAGTATGGTCGTATAAATAGCTCAGCAGTGCACAAATTTATTTCCTTCATGGATAATGTACTACCTCTCCTTAGCAATTACAATGTTCAGTCTAAACTTTTTTTCCATATATGATGATGGTCTGCCATATTTTCCCGTAATTGATAAGTTACTTGAATTTTCTGTGAATAAGAAATTGGAGGATTTACGCCTGAATATACATTATAGAATTGTTTATCCGACTGAGCATGACCAAATCTATAGCTTGCCAGAAGTTCTCTGTAGTAGTTTATCAATTATTAAACTTAAGTGCAATAATAGCAAAATATGAGAAGATTGCATACTAAATTAAACTTCTCTGAATAGTTTAACACTGAAAAGTGTGTTTATCCGGGATAAACATATTAAACCAATAATGTTTAGAATCATTGAATCCATATGGATTTTTTGGTTTTAATCGTTTGCACAAAATCCATATAGATTCAAAGATTCCAATTAAGGACAATTTGACATTATTTGTTTAATGTGTTCATCCTTGATTAACAAAATTTCCAGCATTAAACTCTTCAGAGATGTCCAATTTTGTACGCATTCTTCTAATGTTCTACAATTATTGCAGTTGAGTTTTAAAATAGATGAACTACTACAGAGAACTTCTGGCAAGCTATAGGGTTGGTCATGATACCCAGTCGGATAAGCAGTTCTATAACATATATTCAGGAATAAATCCTCCACTTTATTATTCACAACAAGTTCAATCTACTTGTCAATTACAGGAAAATAAAAACACCATCATCACATCTGAACATAAAGTTTAGACTAAACTTTTTAATGGTAGAGAAGCTAAGGAGCTATAGTACATTATCCGTTAAGGAAATAAATTTGTGCACTAATAAGATTAATAATGACTGTAATTGATCCATTACGATAATCCTAACGGGGATCGGTATTTACTCAAAGGATGCTTTGAAATTGTTGCTCCATATGTTTAACATTTAACAATTTCTGGGGTTATAATCATATGAAAATTAAGCTCGGGGACTTGTCATTTTTGAACCATCCAAATCTTGATCTCTACTGTGATGAATTAGATTAAATGAATGAACACTTAGAGAAAGATCTTTTGGCAAGCGGTCGTTGTGCTAATGAGCTAATATTTTCATCCTGGTTTACCAAGGTCTGTTATCAATCCCAAATGTCTCAGTCTTTTTAAGTGGATTGTGAATTGAGCTCCTCTTTTCTACCTATCAACTTGATTGTACGATCGGGGTCATGATTTTTTCAATTAACTTGATTAATTATCTATTGATTCACTTCCTTTTAATTAACTCATATAGTTTTAATTTAGTACGTGTTAAATATTAGTTCCTTTTATTGGTCTAAGTTATAAGGTGTTAAAATAACGGGAACTAACTATTAGTTTAGTTTGTAACCCTGTAAATCAATGTACTTACCTTTATTCTGCCTCATTATTCTACTCAGGTGATTTATAGTTTGATGTTGGAAGAGGAAGACATCTTCTTACTGTTGCTGGAATGCAGATGGTTGACAATACGTTCTTGTATTTAAAAACTTTCCTTCCCCTAGACAACCTCTTAAGGTCGACTCATAATTTGGAAAACCTAATGATATTTCCTGATATGCCAGTATGTTGTCAATTCACAATATCTTTTTGTCAAATGTGTATTGATCCCTTACAGCCTCAACGACTTCAATTTCATTACTATAGTTGTTAGAATTACCACCTAACCCGAGTTGTTCTTGTTCTGTATTTGTAGTACCATACTTTTATTTAGATTGAAGAAATTGATTTCCTGGAAGACAAGTACCTCTCCTTTGAACTAAACATATTCAAAGTTTCATTACAGAATTTGAAGAATGTCAAGGTTATGCCTTTTTTTAGTCGTAGGCGTAGTTTTGACGCAATAAAGCTCCATCAATTCTTGAAGTTCTTACTTGAGCATGCAATAAATCCCGATAAATTTGTTATTGTACCAGAGCATAAGGACCGCAACCGTTGTTCTACTAATACCTCAAATCTAATGAAGCATTTGTTAGCTTTTCCAACGAGTACAATTATTTCCTTCGGACCAATTAGTCATAATCTCTTCTATTCCTAGTTTGTTTCTCTTATTTTTGTTTATCGTGACTAGCAACTCTTACTCTACCCATAAGGGAAAACACCTCATCTATAACTTACTGGGTGCATGCCTATAGTAATATATCCCTACAAAATACTATCTCCCTTTCTTTAATCTCTAAACCTTTGCATACTTTCCTCTAACTCTAGGCTCTTTCACTACTACTTCTCATGATCTCGTAACTCATGCTACCTTTTGGGGTGGAAATAGTACCCAAGCTCTAAACAAACCTCCTCATAAGGATCTCAACTGAATCAAGGCTTAAGGAAAATAGTACAAGTCGCTTTTAGCTCAAATGCACGATTCATATAATTATGGGTGCATTTCTCTGAATTTGAACACTTCACTTACTCATGGGGTTCTCTCAAGACCATCTAGTTTTCCAACAAGTACAATTATTTCCTTCGGACAATTAGTCATAATATCTTCTATTCCTAGTTTGTTTCTCTTATTTTTGTTGACATTTTTTTGTTTTAGTGAGGATAACTTGTTGTGAAAATTAAATTTTTTGCCAGCATTCAATTAGAACAAAAAACAATTTATCCTCCCTTAACCTATGGTTTGTGCTAGTAAAAAGGAGAGTTAGTTTGCATCTCCCTCTACAAAGATGGAATCAACCTTCTTGAAAGTGGACTAGCTGGCTGGGTGGCCTAGATTCATAATCACTCATGCTAGTTGGGCTGGAAGTTGACTGATTACTTGATATTGTTACTTGGGTCGGGAGCCTGACTTTTGTTTCTTGGGTTCGGATTTGTGGTGCCTTTCTCTCTTGTAGACTTAGTTACTATTTATACTTGTCGGGCTTACGCGAGTCTGTTTGAATTTCATTTACACTTGTGCATGAGTGTACATTCTAGGCTTATAGGGGTCTAGTTAAGTTAAGTTTAGATGTACTTAGATTAACTTTCAATATCCTCGTATACTTTCTTTCTTATCCGTTTTGACCTCCGATGTGTTACCATAGCTTTTGTTCTTTCTCATGTGACTTGGGATTAGGGTTATTCAGGATAGATACTTCCTATGATTCCTTGTGAGGGGATGTGGATTCACAGTGGCTTTGTATTGATTGATCTTATATTCAACATCCTTTTGGGAGTCAACACCACTCTGGACACTCTTTCTTGTTGTATGGTTTTGAAGTAGTCTGTGTAGATGGGCAGCTTTGATATTTTGAGACCCTTTTTGGAATCGACACGCCCCCATGTCAGTCTTGCTAGTTGGGCTAAGAGTGGACTAGTTGGTTGGGTGACGTAGATTGATTTTCACTATTGTTAGCTAGGCTAGAAGTTGATTGGATTACTAGATATTGTGGTTACTTGGGTTAGGAGGCTGAATTTTGTTTCTTGGGTTTGGATTTGTGGAGCCTTTCTCTCTTTTAGACTTAGTTACTCTGTATACATGTCGGGCTTACAGGGTCTATTTTGATATTCACATAAACATGTGCATGAGTGTATGTTCTATGCTTATAAGGGTTAGTTAGGTTTAGCTTAGGTGTACTTAAATTTACTTTTGGTATGCTCGTATACTTTCTTTCATATCCTCTTTGACCTCTGTCTGTTTCTAGATTCTATGTTTTCATATTGTTTTTACCTTTCTTGCTCAGTCGACACGTGATGTCTACAAAGTACCTAGTTTTTATACTCATGCTATAATCTTAATCTGTTTCGTCGTGCAGGTGCGGTGATTGTTTGTGCAATTAGAAGAATTAGGGATTTTGAGATGAGTGTGACCACTTGGAGTGTACTTATTTATCTAGTCTTTTTCCTTTTTGAACAAGCTTTAATTTGTCCACTTTTGCGATTTTTACTCTTATTTTGAAGTTGTCGCTTGATGCAGAGAAGTTGGGCATAACACAAGGCAACAACAACATATTCGTCTTCAGCCATAGATAAGGTGATTGAGTTATGTTTCCTAGTTTCTAATAATACTAAGCAAGACCCTAAGAAGTGAGCCATTTTAGATATGCTTTTTCTACCTACCAAGTAGACAACGTAGTCTGCAAATGCAAATCTGACCAGATCAAATGAATCATCTGTAGGATACCAAAGAGCCAGGGTCAAAGTTTGTTTTAGATATCACAAAATCCTTTTGATAACCTTCAGATGGTATTTCTTTGGACATGATTGGAAGCATGCACATAGTCCAACACTAAATGCAATGTTAGTATTAGAACATCTGGCGTTAGGACATCACTCAGTAGCTTAGTCGTATTATGATCAGTAGTTTAGTCGTATTAGGATTGCATTACCAATTCAGCAATTATTATTTATTTAAATTACTTTAGTTCAATTCGTTTAGGAGTCTTATTATTCCCTGTAACTCTATTTAATACCTTGTTGCCTTCATTAATAAAGATACTATTTTCAACACACAGTCAGTATTTATATGGTATCAGGGCTCTTCACGCTCTAACGAGTGTGATCAAATTTTTTTCTCCTCCTTACGTAGATCAGCAACAATGACCAATGGTAACAACAATCCCAGAGTTGTCAATGCGGATAACACCACGGGTACCAATATTATCATGCAATTCAATCCTGCATCCCAATTACCCATCAAACTAAGCGGTGGTCACAACTTCGCCACTTGGAAAGCCCAATTTTCCATGCTTATGTATGGCTAGAACCTCTTTGGCCATCTCGATGGAACCACTCCATCCCCGAGTCGCACGATTACTCTCGGCACAAATATATCTACTATGACTGCCTTCTGAACTTGGTTCCGTCAGGACCAACTCATCCAGAATGCCATCATGGCTTCTGTCGAACCCACTATTGACCCTACTGTTGCTGCCGCTGACTCGGCTAAATCAGCTTGGGATGCTTTGTATACCACTTATGCGAACAAATCTCAAACCCGAATCTTCAGTTTGTGTGATCAGCTTGCCCGTGTCACTAAGGACTCTCGCTCCATTACTGAATATCTGCAGCACACATTCAGTCTTTATGCTCTTGTTTCCAATCCTGAACTCATCGTCAAAATACTCAGTGGTCTAGGTCCTGAATTTCGTGAGATCTCTGCTGCCATTCGTGCACGCGATACGTCTATCTTCTATGAGGAACTGTTTGAAAAGCTGTTGGACTTTGAACTCTTCCTTCGCCACGAGGATGCTAAGAAACTACCTAGTACCATCACTGCTGCAGTTGCTACTCCCACCAAATTTAACTCCAAAAATCGCAACAATCGTAAACAAACCAACAACTCTCAACAATGGCGCCAAAATTCGCGTCCAAGCACTCCACCACAATGGCAGTCCAATTCCAATCCGAACGGTGTTACTCGATGTCAACTATGTAATAGAATTGGCCACACTGCCAATGTTTGCCGCTCGACGTCTCATAATCACTTTGAAGCGAAAGCCAACTATGCCGTTGGGTTTACGGCGGACACCAACCCCTGGATAGTTGACTCAGGAGCCACCCATCACATCACAACAGAGCCGCACAACCTACAGCCATACCACGGTAACGAGGATGTCTCCATGGGTGATGGTAACAAAATTCTTATCTCTCACACTGGTTCTACTAAATTAAATGCATCAATTAATGTTTTTAAGCTAACCCACACTCTGTGTGCACCTTCCATTAAATGCAAGCTTCTTTCGGTTTCTAAATTATGTCAAGACAATCTTAAGCCTATTGAATTTTTTCCTTTTAACTTTGTTGTGAAGGATATGCAAATGCGGAAGCCACTGGTGCACGGTCGGACCAACAATGGATTGTATGAGTGGCCTGTCTCACATCCCCAAGCTCACATTATCTCCACATCCAGTCCTTTTACTACTTGGCACCAACGTCTTGGACATCCTTACTCTAGAGTTCTTAGGTTTATTTTAAATAAATTCTCGCTAGCGTTTCATGAGCGAGACAAAAACTTTCATTGTAATTCTTGTTTATCTAATAAAGCTCATCGGCATCCTTTTACCCAATTATCACTGTCTAGCTCTAAACCACTTCAAATTATTTTTAGTGATTTATGGGGGCCATCGCCAGTCTTATCTCTTGACAAAAAGTTGTATTTTTGTTGATCAATATATAAAGTACACTTGGCTCTACACACTAACAAAGAAAAGTGAAGTTAAAGAGATCTTTCAAAAATTTCATCCTATGATGGAAAAATATTTTGACACCAAAATTTTATCATTGTATACTGATGGCAGAGGTGAGTATAAAAGTCTTGACTCCTATCTTTCACTTCACGGCATTCAACACCTCTCCACCCCACCCTATACACCCCCAATGAGTTGCACTTGCAGAACGCCGACATCATCATATCGTCGAAAGTGCAAGAACACTCTTACAAGAGGCGTCCCTCCCACCCCAATTCTGGTCTTTTGCATGTCATCACACTGTCTACCTAATCAATCGCCTTCCAACCTCTCACCTAGATAATCAATCCCCATTCCAAAGATTACTTCAAAAATCACCTGATTATAACTCCCTACGAATTTTTGGTTGTTTATGCTATCCATGGCTTAAACCATACTCCAAAAATAAACTTGAATCAAAATCTACCCCATGTGTCTATCTTGGTTTCTCATTATCCCATCACTATCACCAGTGTTTTGACCCAATTTCTGCAAAGGTGTACTTATCCCGAGATATGCGATTTGTTGAGGATGTATTTCCATTTAAGACATTGTTCGCCAATACTACCATTAAATCAGCTCACCTAGAATGGGCAAAGACAACCATGCCAAGTTCGTCGAACCCCACACCAAACTTCCCATAGTTACTGATCTGCCAACTCCATCAGAAATAGCAGCAAGCACAATTCCAGATTTCCCATCACCATCTGCTTCATCTTCAGCCCAGTCCGGACACAACTCAAACTCACAGTCCTTATCTGACAATGCATCAGCAGCGGACGCAACAGATTCACCTCTTGAAACTCCTCCCTCTCCAGGTAAATTTTTGTCTTCCTCATCATCAATAATTCCCACTTCCCAGAACCCCTCTTCTATATCTACTTCCCAGCGTTTAGCACTACCACACCTCCCTACAAACTTACAAACGCCGATCCCAACCAACACACAAAGCAGCTTGTCTCCTCTCAGTGTCTATCAACATAGAAACACCAACCCACCAACACCCATGGCTCCTCAACCAGCCTGTCCTATCCTCGAGTTGGAACTCGCTCCTTCACCCCCTCAATGTCCGTCTCCTCCTACCCGTGCTGTCACTCGATCCCAAAACAATATCACCAAACCCAAACAGAATTTTTGATTACCTAGCCAAATTGAACCCCCTGTCACACCCACTACTGGCAAACAAGCACAAAAACATCCCGAGTGGCGTTATGCAATGAAACATGAATTTGATGCTTTAATTAAAAATCAGACTTGGGAACTTGTTCCTCCTGACCCGACCAAAAACATTGTATCCTGCAAGTGGCTTTTCAAGATCAAGAGAAATGTTGATGGGTTCATCGACAGAAACAAAGCGCGCCTGGTTGCAAAAGGCTTTACTCAGAGGCCGGACATTGATTTTCATGCCACATTCATCCCAGTCGTCAAGCCCACCACAATTCGCATCGTTCTCTCTGTGGCACTTCATCACAATTGGCATCTTCGTCAGTTGGATGTCAATAATGCGTTCCTCCAAGGCAACCTGGAAGAGGAAGTGTACATGGAACAACCTCCGGGGTTTACTAGTGATGACAAACCAATGCATATATGTCGGCTGTGAAAGGCGATCTATGGCTTGAAACAGGCTCATCGGGCGTGGTACAATGCTATCACGGGTTATGTTTCATCGATAGCCTTTGTTGAGACAAAATTTGATGCCTCACTACTAGTCAGACATGGTGTAGGTGATACATTATTCGTCCTCGTCTATGTCGACGATATTATTATCACTGGGAGCAATACTTTAAGTGTCAATCAGGTTATCTCTTCCCTTGCTTCTAAGTTCTCTATTAAAGATTTAGGTAATCTTCACTATTTTCTTGGTGTTGAAGTGATACACTACTCTAACAGTTTAATTCTCACCCAAGCAAATTATGTGAATGAAATTTTAAATGATGAGCTAATAACCGACTGCAAGAGTGTTAACACGCCAATGAGTGCATCTGAGTTACTCACCTT
The DNA here is from genome assembly GCA_029582685.1 of Solanum piurae. Lineage (NCBI taxonomy): Eukaryota > Viridiplantae > Streptophyta > Magnoliopsida > Solanales > Solanaceae > Solanum > Solanum piurae. The sequence continues at coordinate 41,083 of JAJOOO010013027.1, forward strand.
GTCTGATGGAACTCACTTGACTGATGCGACACGTTATCGCCGAGTCTTGGGTAGGCTTCAATATCTATCCTTCACTAGACCTGACATACCCTATGCAGTCAACAAGCTTTCTCAATTTCATGCAAGCACCATCAGACCTTCACTGGAAGGCTGTAAAACGTGTTCTTCGATATCTACATGGTACCATTCAACTCGGCCTACGCGTTATTCCTATTGATGATTTCAATCTACATGTATACTCTGATGCATATTGGGGTGGGGACATCATTGACAGAGTTTCTACATCTGGTTACTTCTTATTTCTTGGTCACAATCCAATTAGCTGGTCCTCAAAGAAGCAAAATATTGTCTCATGATCCTCCACTGAGTCTGAATATAGGGCTGTAGCTAATGCACTTTCTGAAACCTTATGGGTCACCAATCTCCTAAATGAGTTGCACTTTCCAGTACATCAGCTACCCATAATTTATTGTGACAATCTTGGAGCCACATTCTTGAGCAAGAATCATGTTCTCCATAGCCGTGTGAAGAATGCCGCCGTGGACTTTCACTTTGTTCGCCACTATGTTGACATCAAAAGGGCTCGTGTTGTTCATGTCCATGACGCTGATCAAATTGCTGACACTCTCACCAAGGCACTTCCTAAATCTGCTTTTGAGTCTAATTTGTTCAAGTTAGGATTGGTGACTCATCGCCTAACTTGAGGGGGCGTATTAGAACAACTGGCGTTAGGACATCACTCAGTAGCTTAGTCGTATTATGATCAGTAGTTTAGTCGTATTAGGATTGCATTACTAATTCAGCAGTTATTATTTATTTAGATTACTTTAGTTCAGTTTGTTTAGGAATCTTATTATTCCCTGTAACTTTATTTAATACCTTGATGCCTTCATTAATAAAGATTCTATTTTTGTAACATCCCGTATCCAAAAACAGACCAAAATGCAGATTTTGAGAAGTTGCAGGTGCAACTCATGGTTGCCATCTACGGACTATAGGTCAGACCACGGCCCATGTTGGTGGTCCATGGTTCACCGCTGCAACCCCTCCCCAACCCAGCTCAGAAAAATCAGCTAAGTAACAACCCACGGTCCGTAGGTCAGACCACGGTCCGTGGTCTGTGTCTGTGGATCGAGGCCTCCTTTACCTAGCCTCTAACATGAACTACGTTCAACCAGCACGGACCGTCATTCGATCCACGGTCCGTAGGTCTGACCGTAGGTAAGGGTCAATAGCCAGTTAGCTGAAAATTGTTGATGGGTCAACTTCAAATGGTCATAACTTTTAGCACAAAAGGAATTATGTGTGCCATGATCTATGATATGATAGATAATTGAATCCTCTTTCCAACTCCACCGAGTTTGCTAAAATCCGACCTCCGAGTGAAAATTCATGCTCGTTTTAGTGAAGCCCTGTTGGACAGACTTGATCGACGGACCGTCAATTGATTGACGGCCCATCAGTCCAATTCGTCGATCACTCCGACAACAATTAAGTCAGGGGTCTTTTGGTCTTTTCCTATTTCATTTAACCCCTAAGATACGTCGTTTAGACCCTAAATAATGAGATTTTAGTCAGTTTAAGCCTAGAAACATAACTAGAACTTACCTAAGTCAAATCATTAATCAAACTTAGAAAAATTAGA
>JAJOOO010013028.1:0-44481 GCA_029582685.1 Solanum piurae
GTGAGCCTCCTTGCATTCCGGAGGACTCTTTTATTCGCTTTCTAGTTTAGTTCATTAGGATGTTGTGGGGTTTGTCCCAACATCCATCTCAGTCGTTTTAGAGGCTTCATAGACAGTTAGTAGTCAGATGTCTTTACATTATTATTTCATATGTTGAGACTTGAGTTGCCATTTGGCCAAGTTGAATGTTGACTATTAAACATTCTGAGTTATTTCACTAAAGTTACTTGGGTAAGTTCTTTTGATCATTGTAATCATGCTTAGAGTCTTCCGCTGAGTTAAGTAAACCAGGCCAAGGGTTCGCTTGGGGCCAGTAATGGTCTTCGAGTGCCAGTCCCGCCCAGGGTGTAGGCTCGGGGCGTGACAGGTTCACTTCACCATTAATTTGGAACTGCTTCGACAATAGGATCACCAGACTGTTCTTCAGCAGTCGACTCCTTAGCATTGCTTATTTCCTTATGAGTTGATATGGAAAGTTGATTGTCTTCATCATCAATGTTTATTCTAATCTTAACAGATTTATTAGTATCATCAAAAACAACATGAATAGATTCTTCAATATGTAAAGTTCATTTATTGAAAACTTTATAAGATCTACTAGAATTTGAATAACCAAGAAATATACCTTCATCACTTCGTGCATCAAACTTATCGATATTGTCTTTACCATTGTTGTGAACAAAACACTTGCATCCAAATGGATGAAACTATCCAATGTTAGGTCTCTTACCATTTCATAATTCATATGGTGTCTTTTTCAGGATGGGTCTTATTAAGCATCGATTCAGCACATGACAAGTCATGCTTACAACTTCTACCCAAAATTTGTGTGGAAGAGAGTGCTCAACAATCATTGTTCCTGCCATGTCTTGCATTGTTCTATTTTTTCTTTCTATAACTCCATTTTGTTGTGGTGATCGAGGTGAGGAGAAGTTGTGAGTGTAACCTTTTTCATTGCAGAAATTTTCAAACAATTTATTTTCAAATTCTCCTCCGTGGTCACTTCTTATAGATGAAATATAGTACCCTTTGTCTCGCTGTACTTTTTCACAGAAGAACTCAAAGTTTTTCAAAGTATCATCCTTATGAGATAAAAACATAACCCAAGTCTACAATTACAAATGCGTACCTTTTTCCTCCGATGCTATCTGTTTTGGTGGGTCCGAATAAATCCATATGTAGCAGCTGTAAGGGTTTATTTGTGGATACAATATCCTTCCTAGAGAAAGAGTTTCATGTTTGCTTACCCATTTGACATGCATCGCAGATGTGGTCTTTTGAATTGTCTAGCTTGGGTAATCCAATAACAAGATCATTTTTGGCTAGCTTCCCAACTAGACGCACACTGGCATGACCAAGTTTCTTATGCCAAATCCAAGGATCATTAGTCATTGATGCTAGGCATATATGTTCTCCGTTGTTTTTCACATAATCAAGAATGTAGACATTCTTCTCTCTGTCTTCTTATAGTAGATTGTTTCCAGAATGATCCTCTATTAAGCACTTATTCTTCTGAAATCGAACTTCAAGATTTGAGTCACATAGTTGACTAATGCTCAATAGATTGTACTTGAGTCCTTCCACTAAGTAGACATTTGTGATATCACAGGCATCATTAAAAGTGATTGTTCCAATCCCAATAACTGTTCCTTTCGAATTGTCGCTGAAACGTATGCTTCCTCCCTTATACTCAACAACATATTTGAACAAATTTTTGTCTCCTTTCATGTGGTTTGAACATCCGCTATCCAGGTACCATTTTCCTTTTGTTTTCCTGCGGAGTTCCTGTAAAACAAAGTCATTGTCTTCTTTTAGGTACCCAAATCCTTTTGGGTCCTTTGAGGTTAGATTTATCTGGATTTCCTTTAGGTTTCCAGATCCATTTGGAAGTATCACAATTTTGAAATCTGCAATTGTACGATAAGTGCCCAGACTTTCCATAGTAATAACAATATTTAGGAATATTTTCTTTACAGGTGGAATTGGCTTTTGACTCAGTCGACTTGTAAGACTGATTGCAGCTAACATAATTTCCATCTGAGGAGCCTTTGGTGCTAGAGACCTTATTAATTGTAGAAAAGGATTTGAAAGAATTTGATCTGTTTTGAGAATTTTCAAGAGTGGTTTTTAATTCATGAATTTCCTCATAAAGAAGATATTTTTCCACTTCACTAACTTCCAATTTTATTTCCAAATTCCTTTTTTCATTTTGAAGGTTTTGAAAATCAGTGAGAATTCTATTGAGGTCAGTTACAACACGGTCTAGCAGATTTTTCAAATCGTTACAATTTTACATACTTCATTACTTGACTCTCCGATTGCCATGAAGCATATGTTTCCAATTTCTTCGTGTTCATTTTTAGAGTTGTCTTCGTCGCTCCAGCTACTTAGTGCTTTGTTCTTTTGGTGTCCTCTGGAGTGAGTTTTCTTTGCTTCTGGACATTCACTGGCTATATGTCCATATTTTCCACATTCATAACATTTTCCATCGTTTCTTGATTGATCAGCAATATATTTTCCTTTTTCAAAGTTTCTTCCTCTTCTGTTGTTTCTAGATCTCCTGAAGGATTCCATAACTGATCTAGTGATTAAAGCAATCTCATTTTCTGCTAGTCATCTTCTCTTTTGTCTTCTTGATCTGCTTTAAGTACTACAATCTTCTTTTTGGTGTCTTCTTGTCCTTTCTTTTTAAGATGAGTTTTCTCAAAATCGATTAAATCTCCTCTTACTTCATCATAGGTTAGGTTGTTCGAGTTCATGCTTTCGAGAGCAACTACCTTGGCGTGCCATTGTGGTGTCAAGCTTCGAAGAACTCTTCGTATGTGCTCTATGGGAGGATATATTTTTCCTGAGGCCTTTAGTTCTCCAATGATCTTACTTAGTCAAGCAAACATGCCTTCAATGGTTTTTCCTTCCTTTATTTGAAAGAGTTCATATTCATATACTAGCAGGCTGATGATAGTTTCTTTAACTTTATCAGTTCCTTTATACGTAACCTCCAATTTATCTCACATCTCTTTGGCAGTATCACAACATGAGATCTTCTCATATTCTTCTCCACTGATGGCATTATACAGAGCACTTTTTGCTTTGGAATTTATTTGAATAACTTCCATCTGTTCATTTATGTAATTCTCCAAACTTGGTGTGGCAAAGGACTGACTTTCATCAGAAATTTTTGAAATTGGAATCGAAATATCACCAAGCTTGATGACTCTCCAAACCTTCACATCGTAGGATTTTATAAAGGTTTCAATTCTTATTTTCCAATGAGAAAAGTGTTTTCCATTGAAGTATTTAGGTCTTGTTTGAGAAGTCCCTTCTTGAAATAGTGTGCCCATAATTTGTTGTGCCATGATCTTTTTCTCACCTGTTGTTAGACAGATTTTTGTGAGACGAGGCTCTGATACCAATTGAAAGTGCAAGAGAGGGGTGATTTGTTGTTTCTTATTCGTTTTTCTTTTGTAAGTAGTTGACTTGAGAGATATCTTAGTCGACTACTATTAACAGATCAATATGAATAAACCAGTAAATGCGGAAAGTAAACTTGACACAGATGTTATATACTGGTTGGGATCTAAGTTGGATCTTATGTCCAGTCCCCTTGGGTTGCAAGCGTGTTCTCTTCTAGCTTTTGTAACTTTTGATGTGATTACAAGGTTTGAGTGTGGTTTCACTATTGACACTCAATTTCTTTTCGCTCTTCTGTTTTGGTACAAAGCCTTACCAACAATATTTCTCTCTTCTCTCTTTTTTGTTCAGAGAATAGACTTACAATGCTTATCAAAAGTAGAGTAGGGAGTAGTGAGATGATTCAGACTCGTTGTACAATTTCTTCACTTGCAGTATGGAGCCTTTTTATAGAGTCGAGACTTGAATCTTTCATGTGAAGAGATGGCAACCCAAGAGATTTGATCCTTGGAAAAGAAGGTAAGATATCATTATTTTCCAAGAATAAAGATTAAGGCTAGACTTCAATATCCTTTGATTCAGCCTTAATTTGCTTGTATATAGCCATTGAGATCTTTTCCTTGTGTCTCTAATTCTGCAGCTTCTTTGGTTGAATATAGTTGTTGGAGATGCCTTCCTTTCTTGTTTGATTCAGTAGCCATTGAGATCTTTTCCTTGTGTCTCTAATTCTGCAGCTTCCTTGGTTGAATGTATCCGTTAGAGATTCTTTCCTTTCTAGTTTGATTCAGTCTTGCAGCTTCCTTGATTGAATATAGCCGTTGGAGATCTACTTGTGATCTTACAGCTTCCTTAATTGAAGGGTAATTGTTTTGTAATCTTCCTTGATTTATGATCTTCCTTGATTTGTGATCTTCCTTGATTTATGCAATTTGAACTTCAGCCTCCTTGATTAATGATCTTCAATCTTGCTGTGAGATTCTTCATCTACTATTTTCGTATTGAATTCTTTCCTTTTTGATGAATAGTTTGTCCTAAAAGTATTAAGTTGATTATCATTAAAACTTTACACTAACATACATAACTTGTAAAAGATACTATCATCATCTAACTCGAATCAAGCTTCTTGAAAATTCTAAAGAACCCAAGCTTTCCCCTTGTTCAATACCTTGACTTGTTCTTGATCTAAAACAATAATAAAATACAACAACTAATAAAAAATGACTTAAACATTCCTAGATTGTATCCTTACCACAGGCCAATTCATGATCATTCTATCCAACCTAGGACTTTCTCCATCATGAAATCAAGTCAAAACCCTCTCCGCAAGAATAATATCCTAGATTCTAAGGCTTAAGAATCAGCTTACTAGATAGTGGAGTAATGAACTTACCTTTACCGACAAATTTAGTGGATCAATTGAGTAGAAACTACCCTAATTCGCCCCTCTCAAATTCAAGAATTGTGTTGCAGAAAATAAGAGGTTTTGAAATTTTTTCTGCATAAAATCCCAACTTACCCCTCTATGACGACCCAACCCACTTTATCGGTTGTCATTCCCGTAATAACGCATGCACATGCCCGCTATAACGGATTGCATGCTTTTCAAAGACTCAGAAACTCTTGAAAAAACTCATTTGCGCAACATACCTTTGCCCCTTGATGTCCCAAACTATATATCCCCTTCATGCCAAATTCAATTCTGAGAGATTTACTCACCCGAATTTGATTCTGTAATATCTTGGCTACTAGGTATTATAAACTAGGCCTATACATTTCATCCCACCCATACCCATATGAATCTTTGTCAATGTTTTTTTTTTTTTTTATATTTGTTGGTGAAGGAAATTAATTAACACCATTACCCTTGTCCAATCATAATCAGCCACTGTGTCAGTGTGACGTCACTACTTTATGGGTGGGAAGATTTTGAGGGATTACATTTTTGTTTACTCATTAAATATTAGGAGGTAGGTTATCAAGTAATATTAGTATTATTTTAGTGGAGTAGAAACAATTGGAATTGTGTCTTTTTCTGCAAAAATCGAGTTGATGCTCAATGATGGCAACATGATAGGAAATTAATGATTTCTTAATAATTTGGAAGGATATGAAAATTTTAGGGTAAGCCCTTAAGAAGAAAATTTGGTGTAACTGTTATGTTGATGCACAATTGTTTTAAATTCGATGGTCAACAATTTTGGTTCAATGGTTGTCTCCTTTGGTTTCAAAATCAGTGGCTCTAGTTTCAAACATTATTATTTGTTTCATCATAAATTTAGTTTTTTGATATTGAGATATGTAATTGATTATTAGGTGTATTGTATTATATAAATACCATTAAAATTATGATTCTTTAAGAAATTGAGACTTAACTCCTAGACTTAAAAATTTAGGAATATGAGACTTGACGTATTAGTCAGCACCAATAATTATGAATTTAATTATAGATTGAGATGAGTGGTGAGTCCAGGCTAGAGATATAGGAATATGAGTGTCTACTTATTTTTTACCTTACTAATAATGCATATATGATAGATTGAGAACATTCAGAAGTTTTACGAAAGGGAAAGGCAAATCTTGAGGAATTTGTGGCACGTGTTCGACTTTCAAGGTATGTTAAGACTTTCAGACTTCGTTGAATGACATTTTCCTAATTAAAGATTAAAAAAAACAAATAGACAATAGGTAAGGGCGAAAGATGGGGGTCTCATACTAATGGTGTGATGGGCATTGGTACGAGTACCGGTGTTATAAAGGGAAACTTTTCTACTATAGTATGCGGATTGTAATATGAGAATGCCAAAGCATATGGGCATTAGTTGATGTATTATTGATTTGAATTCTCTTGTGTGATTGTGTTTCTTTATTGAACCCGTATAATTGTGATAGTTGAGGTGATTATATATCATACCGATATTTGATTGATTGACATGCATCATCATCCCCTTTTATTGAAATCATATTATGCACATGCATTGACATGAGATTGAGTATAAGTTGGGCATGTAGAGATTGTCCGTGATGGGGATTGTGAGATGTTAAGATTATAATTTGGACACGTGGAGATCGTTCGTGCGAAAATTGTTTGATTTTATGATAGTGCATTGAGATCGTCCGCACAGACACATGGAGATCATCCGTGTCGGGATATGGACCTCGTGAGTCCCCCATGGGTCATGAACTTGCGATGTATTTTCGAGGAGTATCATATATATACGGTTGAGAGAGTACTTGGAATCTGAGGCATATCATTTCATGGTGTCATATTACATTGCATCTCATTACATCCCTCATTCTTGTTGATTATATGATTTATTGGTGGTTGAACATTACGTGACATTTGATTATCCCTATTGATGAAAACTTGGTTGATAAGTATAATGTGAACTTGTAAAATTAAAGGATTATTTTCTTATATACTCATGTCACTACTTCTTTGTTGTCGGTCTATGAGATATACTGGGTACACGTGGTTTCGTACTTATACTACACTTGATGCACTCTTTTGTGGTGCAAATTGGATTTCAAATTCGAGCGCATTTCGTGAAGCTTTCAGAGCTGAGTTTTGAATTATCTTGGAGTTGTGGTGAGCTACTTGGTTGTTCCGTGGTCCACACCTCCCTCTATGTCTTTAGTTATCATTTTGTTTTAGTATTTAGACAGGATATTCCTTACGTCTAGGTTTGTCATTTAGTTCCAAACTTGATTCGTAGTTTAGAAGCTCGTGTACTTATGACACTAAATCTTAAGGTTGTAATTTAGTTTTCCACATTTTATTTAAAAGGCTTAGTATTTAAGATATGTTCTTGCTACTTACTTTACCATATTTTAAGTTGAATTGGTTAACTTATTGGGTTGGCTTACCTATCGATTGGGAACATAAGTGTCATCATGACTTGTGATTTTGGATCGTGACACCATCGCTTGGATTCTGTCTGAGACTGACCTAACCTAGAATTTTAAGTCTCAAACCAAAAAGGTTTCTGGCCTGATTTCTTTCACTATTGACCTACCCATAACAATCAAGATGGATGTTACATACCTAGTGTAATTTAAAGTTGGAAAAATGCATAAGTACTCCCCAACCTATGCCCGAAATCCCACAGACACACTTATACTATACTACGGTCCTATTACCCCCTCCCCCCCTCGAACTTATTTTATAAATAATTTTCTACCCTTTTTTGGCCTACGTGGCACTATCTTCTGGGGCCAGCGCGTGTTGACCATTTTTTCAAGCTATCTGGTTGATAGTGCCACGTAGGCCGAAAAGGGGTAGAAAATTATTAATAAAATAAGTTCGGGGGGGTAATAAGACTTAGTATAGTATAAGTGTGTCTCTGAAATTTCAAGTATAGGTTGGGGGTACTTATGCAATTTCCCTTTAAAGTTTAAAAAACTTAGGAGTAAAGGAAATGAAAAAAGGTGAAATAATGGGAATTGATTCGGATAGAAAAGAAGTAGAATTGATTGGTGTCCCAGTATAAGGACGGTTCAAGAACATTAATGGCCATAAGTGAAAATCGAACGGAGGCCTTAACTTTAAAAAACAAATTAATATATTTTCTTATGAAGTTTACTCTTCTAGCTCTTTGAAATGCAGAATTGTTAAAAAAATATATAATTGATTTCTTTTAAAAAAAAATTGAATTGATAATATAATCAATCAATTTAATCTTTACTCTTGATGTGCCAAACTTTTCTAATAATTATCTTTCTTTTATATGAGAAAAAAAAATACCTTTTTTATAAGTAATACTTACTAATATTTATGTTTTTATTTTCAAAAGAGTGAGTTATGTTTCAAAAAATAATAAGATGGAATCTCTGTCTCCACTCTCCATGATCAGAACTGTGAATTGTGATGGACAGTTGATTTTCTCTGTCTACTATAGGAATTAATACTAACTCTGCCGTTTTTTTGAATAATAACACTTTTAAAATAAATAAAAAATCTAGTTTTCTTAATATGCAAAGTTATTAATATATTTAATAAAAACATTATTTTGAGATGCAAAATTATTATTTTTTATAGGGAAAATGCATAAGTACCTCCTCAGCCTATGTCCAAAATCTCTGAGACACACCTAACCTTTACTAAGGTCCTATTACCCCCCTGAACTTATTTTTTCATTAATTTTTTACCACTTTTTGGCCTACGTGGCAATATAAACCAGATAGGTTGAAAGCTTTATTCAACACGCGCTGGGCTCCACTTTTTCAACTTTCTAAAAAGTAAGCTATTAGTTCAAAAATAGTTTTTACACTTCCCAAAATTTAAAAAAGTTATCACTTTACGTTTTCAAGTTAACTTTACCAAAAAGGAAGAGAAAGGAACAAGGGAAAGAACATTATCTTCAAAAAATTGATTTCAGAAATTCGATTTTCAGACTCATAATTGATTTTTTATGTTGGATTTTGGTACTTAGTGTTCGATTTCAAAGATCTTTCATCGACTCTCTCCTTGTCTCTCCATCTAAAAAAATTACAGTTCGTGGCCTCATAGTGAGGACAAGACCAAAATCTTCCGGGATTGCAATCTGACCAAGACATTTGCATTTGCAATAAGATCCCATGCTTGCATTGCACTTCCACATTGATCATTGAATCATTCTCATCCATACACAACTTATTCAACTCGGATTTTGTCATAACCCTAACATTTATACATAAAAATTGTGAAAGAAATTTAAATTCAGAACTAATAATCGACATAAAAAGGTGTAAATATAAAGAATATATTAAAAATTTACTTTACCTTTTCGAAGCAAGGAGTTGAATGATAATGGAGGTTTTTTTTTCCAAAGATGAAGAACAATGATAAAGAAGAAGACAATTGAGTTAATATTTATTTTTTTCAAGTTTATTTTAACATGTGGCCAATTTTTGTTGGTCAGTGCTGTCTAAAAACTGCACTCACGTGCCTAACATAGGTGAAGTCACGGACTCAGTCATGTAGGCCGAAAAGTGATAAAAAATTAATTAAAAAATAACTTCGGGGGGTAATAGGACCTTAGTAAAGGTTAGGTGTGTCTCAGGATTTTGGGCATAGGCTGGGGGGTACTTATGCATTTTCCCTTTTTTATATGGAAATTTTACTTTTTCTATAAATAGTACTCTCTCTATTTCAAATTAATTGAATTATTGAGACATTTTTCATTTTTTAAATTAACTTAATTGTTCAATTTACAAGACTACTTTTAGATTCTTCTTCCTATTTTACCCTTTATTAGTTAGTATTAGAATTAGTTATTAATTAATGTTTATGTTGTAAAATATAAGCAATATACTACAAGAAACATTATAGACAAATTATGGAGAGTAGAATGTAGAGATCCTCTTATTCAAATGTCTTCTTCTCTCATTTCGTTTATCTTACAATGGTGAATGAACAATCCTATTTATAGGTTGAGAAATCACTCCAAGAGTCACCATATTAAGTGTCATAATAAATAGATACATTCTTATAAAAAAAAAAGGTTCATAGAACCAAGGGAATACATATAGATGATAAGTATAAGTTTATGGATAAATTCAATGGACAATCCATTCAGTTCAATGAATTTTTAACACTCCCTCTTGGATGTCCATAGATAATGTGCTTCATTAAGACCTTATAGGAAAAATCAATGGGAAATAGCCTAGTGAAGGTAAAAGAGTACACACATCTCATAATACGCCTTGAGTGTTGCCTCATTAAAACCTTATCAGGAAAACCCAATTGGGACAAAACCATGGTTAAAAAAAAGAGTACAACGCGTATTTCACTCCCCCCGATGAAAGCTTTACTTGATATCTCGTAGATGACGCATTCCAATCTTATATCTCAACTTCTCAAATGTTGATGCTGGCAATGCCTTAGTGAATAAATCTGTAAGATTATCACTTAAACAGATCTGTTGAAATTCTATCTCACCATTTTATTGAAGATCATATGTGAAAAGAACTTTGGTGAAACGTACTTTGTCCAATCTCCTTTGACGTATCCTCCCTTCAATCGAGCTATACATGCAGCATTATATTCATACATGGTGGCTGAAATACCCCATTTCAAAGAAGAATCATACATTTCCCGGCATCTTCATAATCAATAATCTGTATGTGCACCAATTGCACTAATACATGATATTTTTTCAATCATTTTCATAAGATTGGTCTTCCGTTATGTTAGGAAATCTCACAACCATTAGGGTACTCAATGTTATCGCTTTAACATCTTTTGAATCCTTCAAGGATTTTCATATAACCTTCATCGTCTAACTAGGACATGACAATCATTCATTACACATATTCAAGCATTTCTTCTATTTCTAGACCGAAACAAGCCTCATTGCATCCACCACAGGAGAATATAACTCCATTTAATAATGTCAAGACTTTTGCGAAAACCCTTTATGCCCCAAGGCACAAACCGTACTTTATATCTTACAGTTATACTTTCGCATAATGATTCATTTGTACCCCCACTGACATTATATCTTAATCCATAGACTATAAGTTCAAAACATCACTTTTGAAAGTGAAACATAATATACTTGAATTGTGCATTTCATTTGGCCAATCATTTATCTGTCTAAATTATATGACATATTTGAATTCAAGATCCTCATCATCATCTGTAGCATTGAGCGCTACTTCATATCAAAGATACCGTCAACGGTCTTTTGACTCGATTTCAATACGACATAACTTATCGAGATCTCTTCATATTTCATTATTTCAGGTACCTGAACCTTTGCCAAAGTTTTTATGAAGTGTTATGTCAACGTGCTTCTTTTAAAGCATTTGTCTCATTATCATGACCATCTTGATCATTTTCTACTTTCCTTTCTTAAGAAGTTTTTCATTTGGAATCGATTGGTCTATCACGCTTCAGGCATAACATAGACTCTGTCCTTTAAGGACTTCTCATTGGAGGATTTGTAGCTGAATTATAACACAGGGTCAGCAAATTTATCTGGCAATTGAATTGCAACATAATGCAAATGAATTATCTCTTGAACTTCAAGTTCACATTTTTAACGAGGATCTGCATAATTCATAATTCATCTCATAATTTTCAGCTGTCAATTATCTCTCCCCCTAATGTTAGAAAATCTAACATTCACCCCAACCTCATTTGGGAATCCGTCTTATGCGTGGTGGAGCAATCAAATAAGATATCGTGCATTCAAACTTTAGATGGAAATTATTTAGTTTTTGACCCTGAACCAATTATGAAGGGGAAACCTTGTTAGCTTGATGCATACATGTATTGCTACATGTTAAATAAACTCATCTCGTACCAAATCTTATTTGGGAATTTTGGTCTCATATCCATGGTTTAGCCATAATTGGAGGCATACAATTTGTGCTAATCCAACTAGCATTATCAATATAATTTTATAGTTTGAATTGTCCTCTTAATTTAACAATTCGAGCAAACAACCTTATAAAAACCAATTTGTAAGTGTATAACAAAGCACATGTGACCATCTCATAGATGCATTTATCATATAGTTGCAAATGGTTCACATGGCAGGTGAACGGGCCCATATTCACCTTTTTATATGTTCCAAAAATCTCAGGAAGTACAATCTCAACCCTAACTGGTACAATGTACAATGATCATTTTATCATGAGAACAAGCAACACAAGATAATTCTTGAAGAGTCTTTTATTATTTTTATCATATAAGTGATATGAATTATCAATTACATTTGCGTCACATTTAAATCGGAATAGCCAACCGATCATGCCAACTGATCTTTATTTTTCTCAAACATCCTGTAAAGGTGAGTTGTGACATATATATCATTTTTCTCAAACTTCCCATAGAGGTGAGTGATGGCATATATCCAACCCGTAATTATTTATCACATCTTGACCCATTCTCTTTTAGAATGGTCGAGCATTCACGATGCTTATCACACGTCACATTCTGTTCAAGAAATGGACTAATCATTTATATGTGCTTCATAAATTTGCATTATAAGCACATTGTCTTGCCTTTGAAATTCATCATTTTTGCATGACCTACCTCAACATCACTTTGAAAGGTCAAGTGTACCACCACTTTGTCTTCCTTTCTTTTGATGGAGGATTTTTATATTATTAGGTCCAATGACCTTTCATACCATTATGATGATAAGAATTACCTTCACATTTTGAAGGCCTATTTGGAGAACCCACAATGTTCTTTCTTTCATAATTACCACAATGATGACTATTATAATTTTGTCCATCCATACCTTTATTCATACATTCAATCAATTGCCATATTTCAGACTTATTATTCACTGCTACCACAATCATATGATAGAATGGAGCAATTGGGCGGATTTCAAACGTATCATTTACTGCTACCGCATTCGCTTTAGGGAATGGATCAAATTCAATGGGAATAATTTAATGACTTTTCATCAAAGCCTTAGTCATAATTATATCATCACTATGGTGCATTGATACTCAAACTCAATGTCTTACCCATATAAGGTGTGTTAGGCCATTATTCTATGTGACTCGAACCCAATCATTATCATCATGGTGCATCAAAACTCAAATTGATGTCTTACCCTTTTGGTGCGATGGGACTTGAATCCACTGTCTTACCCTCAGTCTATGATATAATAGACTTCTTCCATTTAAGAAAATTTTGTAGAGCATATCATATTCAACCGGTAGTAGTATATGTCTTTTGTTCCTGGTCATTGTTAGTGACCAAACAATAATGTATTCTAAATCATAAAAAGATTCTAGAAAATACATACCTAATTTTATGCATATAATACCTTGATTGCAGTAGTTATCAATCTTCCTTCTTGATTCTCATAACGAGATCAACCAAAATATGAGCTAAAGAAAAACTAAAACTCAATCTCAATTGGCTAGAGTCTCGTGCTGATAACGTGTTGTAAAATATAAGCAATATACTACAAGAAACAATATAGACAAAATATGGGGAGTAGAATATAGAGATCATCTTATTCAAATGTCTTTTTCTCTCATCTCGTGTATCTTACAATGGTGAATGAACAATCCTATTTATAGGTTGAGAAATCACTTCAAGAGTCACCATATTAAGTGTCATAATAAATAGATACATTCTTATCCAAAAAGGTTCATAGAACGTAGGAAATACACATAGATGATAAGTATAAGTTTATGGATAAACTCAATGGACAATCCACTTAGTTCAATGAATTTATAACAGTTTAGTTATTTTAATCATAAATTTGATAATATTTAATAAGGGTAAAAATGGAAAATTATGCCTAATTTATGACTTAATCTTCTTTTCTTAAAGGGTGTGAAACACCTTAACAATTCAGTTAATTTGAAATGGAGGGAGTACTTCTTAGTTTTAATTTGTTTGTCTGATTATGACTTGATACGAAGTTTGAAGTAAAGTAGTCATTCTGTTTCAATTTGTTTGTCTGATTTTGACTTGACACGAAATTTGAAGTTTAATAAGATAGTAAAAAAATGAATCTTACAATATTAAATTATAGGTTTAAATGGACACTAATTTTTTATATATATTTTTAAAAATACATGTAATATTTTGTTATTGCTAAATAATGAAGCCCCTCAAATTCAGAGGCATAAGGTAAGTGCCTTTTTTTGTAACACATAGGCTGCCCCTTAGTATGGACACGTTGAATCTTCATGAGTTTAAAAAAATGACAAAGATATTTGGTTATGCATTTGATGAAATAATCGTTTGGCATGTGTGGAAAATCTAATAAAAGATGGAGATTGATTTCTACATATTTTGAAGTCTATTTGAATTAGCAAAATTATCCGGAAAAAAATGTGGATTAGATTTACTTTGAGCACTTGGACTATTATTTTTTTAAATTGACAATAGTGATACACCAAGTCAAGCAACCATTGAAGATAATGACAAAGAACAACTTACACTTGAAAATTCCTTTGATGACAATTTTAATGACTTGAAGGCTGATTTATATAATGACAGGTTAGTCAATAGCCATGAAAAGGCAGAACCAAAGTATTATGGGTGAAATAGAGTTTCTTAGTGCTGAAGTAAACAGAAAGATGACAATCATTTTGCTCTCGCTCTCCCTCACCTTTTATAGCTATTTTGCTTTGTGTATTTGTATTAAGGGAAAATAATACAAACACAAACGAATTTGTATCAAAATGAATACATATTAAGAAGAGAGAGGAGAACGAGATCAAGAGAGGGAGGAGAGAGGATTATATATTGTATTTATTTTGTATTGTATTCTCTATTTATTTTGTACCAATTGTATTCAAAATACAACAAATTATATTTTGTATTTATTTTGTATTTATTTTGTATCAATTGCTATATATATAGATATCCCTCTTTATTGTATTTTATTTTGTGTGTTTGAATCAATTGCATATTCTCTCTCTAAACTTTTATTTTGTATTTTGTTTGGTGTGTGCTTGTATCAATTGTATTTTCTCTCCTCCTCTTTCTCTATGTCTTTTATCATGTATTTTGTTTTGTTTCGTGTGTTTGTATACATTTTTTTTTCATTCTCTCTCTTTCTCCTTCTCTCACCGCCTTTTTTTCGTCTTTCCCCATATATGTTAAAGTTGACAACATCATTCATAGTTTAATTTGACCTATTTTTGTCACGATCCGAGTCTACACCCTGGATGTGGCCGGCACTCGAGAACCATTGCTGGTCTCCAAGCGAACCCTCAGCCTGACTGACTACAAGCGAAAGACTAACTCAAGCATGTAAAAGCTTAAAAAAACTGAATTCAATTCCAATAATACTCAACTTTAAATTAATCTGAAAAATACTGAATAGATAACAAAACAGGAAACTTAAGTTTTTAAAACATTTAACAAAATAAATGAACAGACTTCTGAAACTCTATTGTCTATCTATGAAGTCTCTAACTGACAAAGATGAAAGTTGGAACAAGACCCACGACATCCACAAACTGAAAAGTAAATGAAATCCTCCAAAACCAAGGAGGCTCACCATTGTTAACTGGAACTGCAAGTGGTATCAACGAAGCGCATGTTGATGATCCTAAATACCTGTATCTGCATCATGCAACGATGCAAGTCAAATGGTTCAATACATGGAATGTACGAGCATGCAAGGGGAATTCTAAAGCATAAAACATAAGCTTGAACTTAATAAAAAGGAAACATAATTACCTCTTCTCAATTCACTTAACTAAACTCAACTCAAGAATAAGATACTCAACTCAAAGATTAGATACTCAACTCAATGATATGATATGATACTCAAAGGTACTCAACTCAAGATACTCAACTAAAGATAAAGCAACAATAAAAGATGTGATATATGGAAAGCTTTTAAAACAGTAAATAACAACTCAAAGTATTGAAGAATACAATAATAACTCAGTTTGTATAAATAAAAATATAATATAACTATGTGGGAGTTTCTCTAACCGACAACCATCACTATAAGCTATGTGATGATACAACGTCTAACCCATGCTGCCTGAACTGTCATATACCTTGTCGGGGTATAGAACCTCTCAACTAAGTGGATTCACTAGTATATGCTAAAAAGCACTAAGAAATCATCTAAAAAGTATGACCTTTCTACCCACGTTGGCTACATGGTTTATGGAGACTTGAGTTATATGAACTCGTCCCCATATCGGTGCTCAATACTACTCCCAAAATATACTCAGCTCATATATTTAAAAATATAACTTTTTCTGTGTTTTGAAATTATCACTCAAAAATCATTCTCTTAAAAGAGATGTTACTCAAATTGCTCAAAACTCTTTTTGGAAATCTAAGTTTCCCCCTCTTTTAAATGTGAAAATATTTACTCTTGGGAATACTTAGTTCCCATATATCATTTTAAAGAAAATGAACTCAACTCTACTCTTTCTCAACTCAAGTGCTCAAGTCTTAAAACAAGTTTAGAAAAAAATGTAAAAGACTTCTCAAAATAAGGTTCATGCTGAATTATGGACGTGAATGACTTAATTCAAGATTTTCAATAACCATACATAGAACTCAATACTCGAAACTCGGCGACTCAGAACTCAAGAACTTCAATGATAATACTTATTTCAAGAATGCTCAACTCAGAGGGTTCATGCGTAATTATGGGAATGAACAACTCAACTCATGGACTTCTGGATACTACTTTTCTCAACAATGTTCAACTCCTAGGGTTCATGCGGAATTATGGGTATGAACAAGTTAACTCATGGACTCCATTGGTAATATGTAATAGTCCCATGATTAGGAATAAAATCTCAAAAGAATTAGGAACTCAATGCTCAAAGACTTAGAACTCGAAGATGCTACCTCTCGAAGACATTCAATGTATGAAGTTCATGCGGAATTTATGATCATAAACGACTCGACTCAAGGATCTAAAGAACATAATGTAACTCATGCATACAAATCTCCTCATTCTCATACATACTTCCTCAAAACTTAGTTCAAATCGATAATTGAGCTCAAAGAATTCACAATTGAACTAAAAGACTTTCTTGAACTCTACTCTTAACTCTCTCTTGAATGTGAATTATGAACGCAAGAGTTATGGTTCATGATATGAAGGATCTCATGATGATAAATTAGACTCGTGAATACATTCTCCTCATTCTTATACTCATTTGCTCGAGTCTTGAGACAAGTTATTAGAAATTGTAGAAGACTCCTCAAAAGACTCAAAGGGATTTTCTCAAAATGTTCAAAAGAACTCTCAAGACATAACTCTTAGCTCTACCTTGAATTTGAATTATGAAATTCAAGGTTATGATTTGTGAGAGGAAAGATATCGTGATGATAAAAAGTGTTTTAGATAGTTAATCATGAGAAACAATTGAAAAACACTATCTAGGGAGCAAGTCCGCAACGCAGAAATGAATTATTATGTTTGGGGTCCGCGTTCTCTTCACGATGCTAAGAGAAAAAAATTCACTTCTGAGGAACAGGTCCGCGTGTCCGCGACGCGGACCTGGTACCTATTACTTGTCTGACTTTTTCTTCCTCATTTTCTAACCCCAATTTTCCTAAATTCGATTCATTTTTTTTCAATTTCTCTTTAGATTCAGATACCCACTACATATACACAAGAATCTAATCAAACACAACTCTAAAATCGACATGATTTCCTCAAGAACTAATCAATCTCATCTAAACTCAAGAATAAAAGTAAATTTCAAGAACACAATTCAAGAACACCAAACTTTCAACTTTCTAGAACAAATTTCGTTGAAATTAACATGATTGGTGTGTAGGTGAACAAACCCAACACTATGGAAGCTTACATACCTCTTAAGGATCAAACCCATGGCGACAATCCCCAACAAGACTCAAGAACCTAGACTAATGACTTGATCCTTTCCTCTTTTCTCATTTTTTTCTCTTCTTTTCTCTTCTTGAACTCTCAACTAAAACCCTAGGCGTATATTAGGATTACAAAACTTAACCTAATTGGATTATACCCATAAAACCTTACCAAAAATAAATTAAATCTGATTGCGTGAGGAAAAGATCAAAATACCCCTTACTATTTTCGGGTAACTTTCCTTAACTGGACAACTTGAATTCAAAAGGGCATATCTCACTCATCCGACCTCGAAACTTATCAAACTCGGTGGCATTAGAAATATAATTTAAAGACCTTTAATTTGATATCTTATGGATCATATAACTCATCATGTACGGAAGGCTATGGTCATTTGAAGTTGACCCAAAACTTAAAGGAACCTAGGAATAACTTGAATGAACTCTCTTCAGTTCTTCTTGGAACTCAAGGTGCTACATCTAGTGACCTTAACACTTAAGAAATTTTAAATTCCTCGGTAAAATCCTACTCACACGAAGGATGGTTCGAGTCTTAGCTCAATTTTTTTTTGGGGTGTTACTATAGCACCCCCTTGGGATCATTCGTTCTCGAATGACGGTTGTACTGGGTATGGAACGGGTTAATCTTACTAAGGTCTGAGTCTAATGGTATGCTCTTACTATATTCACGCTTAACCCAAATCCTTAGGTTCGGGTTCTATACCTCTCTATAGGGAAGTCTCATCCCAAGACTATTATTCTTTACCACCACATTGGGATCATATAAAGAACCGCCTAATGTTTAACAACACCACATTCAAGCTTAGTACTCTAACAACTCCATGGACTCCTACTAACCAACTCCTTAAGAAATTCTCAACACTTGAGTTGATTTCTCATCTTATCATCTCCCCCTTAGGTCTAAAGCTATAACTTGAAAGTTATATACCTATTCCGCATTGACAACTCAATTATGCTATCTAGGCACACATGGAAAATTATAACTTAATTGGAACCTCATCCGGTAACATACCATATCGGCACACCTCTTAATGTTCTTGTTACTCTTGTGACTTAGCCACACTTCACTGCCCTTATCTAAACGTTAGGGTCTCTCACTTGCACCACTCATATTTATTGCAGCTTATCACCTCAATTTCTCATCTACTCTATGTCAAGTTTTTTAGATCAAATCTCAAGACTAACATCATCACCCTCATGTTGCCATTCTTTTGATCATGACACTCATCTCAAATGCAAGCTTAATATTTATGAGTAAACCCAAATATCAATATGATTGCTCGCTTACTATACTAACTTACAACTACTGAATTCGTCCACTAGGACCTTATGACAATTAGTCAATCCTTACCTCTTAGTATTCATACTTACAATTTACTATCACATTTCCCTTCACAACTTGAGCACTATTCACTCATTCACTATGCATCAATGCCTAGTTAGTTCTATAACACTTTGAATATTATGGGCTCTCCCTCAAAATCATAAGCCTAGCTTAGATCTATCACCTCTGTATACTCCTACTCTTTTATTAAACACCTACACTTGGTCAGTACACAATGACACTTCATCACAAACTCCTTTCTAGCTACAACACACTCTACCTCCTATGATGGAATCTTCGCAACTCATCACTTCTTAGTCTACCCATAAGGGAAAAGTCATCATTACTTAACTTACTAGGTGCATGACTATAGTAACATAGCTTGTCAAAACACCATCTCCCTTACTTAGATTACTAAACCTCTACATACTTTTCTCTAACTCTAGGCACTGTCATTACTACTGCTCATGATCTCGTAACTCATGCTACCTTTTCGGGTGAAAATATTATCTAAGCTCTAAACATACCATCCTATTAAAGGTCTCAGCTGAATAAGGTTTAGGAAAGAGTGTAAAACTCGTTTTTAGCTCAAACGCACAATTCATATGAACATGAGTGCATTTATCTTATACTCAACACTTAACTAACTCATGGGCTTCTCTCAAGCCTCTTTGGAGTCTCATGACTTCCTCAAGATGGTTGCTAAGAGCAACTTATCAACAAAGGACTGACTTTTCTATTTAACCACCTCTAGTATGAGGGGTAGTCGAATGAATCTGAAAAAGGCACGAGTATGAATAAATCACTATGACATAGATCTATCGCACAATTAAGAGTATGAAAAAATGGAAACTTTTCTTAAATTCCCGTAGTCCCTCGTTTATAAAAGTGAGGCCCTCAAAACCATAAACAAGACCTTACTAACACAACTTCATAGACACCCTAGGATAATTGAACTATGTGCTCTGATACCAAATTTGTCACGATCAGAGTCTACACCCTAGACGTGGCTGGCACTTGAGAACCATTATTGGTCCCCAAGCGAACCCTTATCTTGGCTGACTACAAGTGGAAAACTAACTCAAGCATGCAAAAGCTTGAAAAAACTGAATTCAATTCCAATACTCAACTTTAAATTAATTTGAACAATACTAAATAGATAACTTTAAATGAAATAATATATTCAACTCGCCATAAATAGACAACTTAAGTTTTTAAAACATTTAACAAAATAAATTAACAGACTTCTGAAATCTATTTTCTATCTATGAAGCCTCTAACTGACAAAGATGGAAGTCAGAACAAGACCTACAACATCCTAATACTGAAAAGTAAATGAAATCCTCTGGAAGCAAGGAGGCTCACAATAGCTAACTGGAAATGCAAGGGGTATCAACGAAGCGCCTGTTGATGATACTGAATACCAGTATCTGCATCATAAAACGATGTAGGCCAAATGGCTCAATACAAGGAATGTATGCAAGGGGAATTCTAAAGTATAAAACATAAGCTTGAACTTAATAAAAAGGAAACGTACTTACCTCTTCTCAACTTACTCAACTAAACTCAACTCAAGTATAAGTTACTCAACTAAAAGATTAGATACTCAACTCAATGATATGCTATGATACTCAAAAGTGGTCAACTCAAGATACTCAACTCAACTCAAAGGTACTCAACTCAAGATAAAGCAACAATAAAACATTAGATATATGGAAAGCTTTTAAAATAATAGATAGCAACTCAAAGTATTGAAGAATACAAAAATAATTCAGTTTGTATATATAAAAATATAATATAACTCTGTGGGAGTTTCTCTAACCGACAACAATCATTATGAGCTATGTGATGATACAACATCTCGCCCACGTTGCCAGAACTGTCATATACCTTACCGGGGTATATAACCTCTCAACTAAGTGGATCCACTAGTCTATGCTAAAAAGCACTAAGGAATCATCTAAAAAGTATGACCCTTTCTACTCACGTTGGCTACATGGTTTATGGAGACTTGAGTTATATGAACTCGTCCCCATATCGGTGCTCAATACTACTCCCAAAATATACTCAGCTCATATATTTAAAAACATAACTATTTCTGTGTTTTGAGATTATTACTCAAAAATCATTCTCTTAAAAGAGATGTTACTCAAAATGCTCAAAACTCTTTTTGAAAATCTCAGTTTCCCCCTCTTTTAAATGTGAAAACATTTACTCTTGGGAATACTTAGTTCCCATATATCATTTTAAAGAAAATGAACTCAACTCTACTCTTTCTCAACTCAAATTCTCAAGTCGTAAAACAAGTTTAGAAAAAAATGTAAAAGATTTCTCAAAATAAGGTCTATGCCGAATTATGGACATAAACGACTCAATTCAAGATTTTCAATAACCATACATAGAACTCAATACTCGGAACTCGACAACTCAGAACTCAAGAACTTCAATGATACTACTTATTTTAAGAATGCTCAACTCAGAGGGTTCATTCGGATTTATGGGCATGAATAACTCAACTCATGGACTTCAGTATACTACTCATCTCAAGAATGTTCAACTCATAGGGTTCATGCGGAATTATGGGCATGAACAACTTAACTCATGGAATCCATGGGTAATACGTAATAGTCCCATGATTAGGAATAAAATCTCAAAATAATTAGGAATTCAATTCTGACTTAGAACTCGAAGATACTACTCCTCTCGAAGATACTCAATGTATGGAGTACATGCGGAATTTATGAGCATGGACGACTCAACTCAAGGGTCTAAATAACATTATGGAACTCATGCATACGAATCTTCTCATTCTCATACTTACTTCCTCAAAACTTAGTACAAATCGATAATTGATCTCAAAGGATTCACAATTGAACTAAAAGACTTTCTTGAACTCTACTCTTAACTCTATCTTGAATGTAAATTATGAATTTAAGAGTTATGGTTCATGATACGAAGGATATCATGATGATAAAGTAGACTCATGAATACATTCTCCTCATTCTCATACTCACTTGCTCGAATCTTGAGACAAGTTGTTAGAAATTGTAGAAAACTCCTTAAAAGACTCAAATGAATTTTCTCAAAATGTTTGAAAGAACTTTCAAGACTTAACTCTTAAATCTACCTTGAATTTGAATTATGAATTCAAGGTTATGACTTGTGATAGGAAATATATCGTGATGATTAAAAGTGTTTTAGATAGTTAATCATGAGAAACGATTGAAAAACACTGTCTGGGAGTAAGTCCGCGACGTGGAGATGAATTATAATGTTTGGTTGCAATAATTTTTGAAACAGTGGGGTCCGCGTTCTCTCTGCGATGCGGAGACAAAAAAATTCACTTATGAGGAACAGGTCCGAGTCTGACTTTTTCTTCCTCATTTTCTAACCCCAATTCAC
Source organism: Solanum piurae (assembly GCA_029582685.1). Lineage (NCBI taxonomy): Eukaryota > Viridiplantae > Streptophyta > Magnoliopsida > Solanales > Solanaceae > Solanum > Solanum piurae. The sequence goes on from JAJOOO010013028.1 coordinate 22,440, forward strand.
CTAAATTCGATTATTTTTCTTAATTTTTCTTTAGATTCAGCTATCCACTACATGTACATAAGAATCTAATCAAACACAACGCTAAAATCGACACTATTTCCTCAAGAACTCATCAATATCATCTAAACTCAAGAACGAAAGCAAATTTCAAGAACACCAAACTTTATACTTTCTAGAACGAATTTCACTGAAATTAACATGATTGGCATGTGGGTGAACAAACCCAATACTATGAAAGATTACATACCTCTTAGGGATCAAGCCCATGGAGACAATCCGCGACAAGACTCAAGAACCTCGACGAACGCCTTGATCCTTTCCTCTTTTCTCCTTTTTTCTCTTCTTTTTTCTTCTTGAACTCTCAACTAAAATCCTAGGCGTATATTAGGATTATAAAACTGAACCTAATCGGATTAGACCCTTAAAACCTTACTAAAATGAATTTAATCTGATTGGGTAAGGAAAAAACCAAAATACCCCTTACTATTTTCGGGAAACTTTCCTTAACTGGACAGCTTGACTTCAAAAGCGCATATCTCATTCATCCGACCTCGAAACTTATCAAACTTGTTGGTGTTGGAATGATAATTCAAAGACCTTTCATTTAGTATCTTATGGGACACCGAACTCATCATGTACTGAAGGCTATGGTCGGTTGAAGTTGACCCAAAACTTAAAGGAACCTAGGAATGACTTGAATAATCTCTCTTTAGTTCTTCTTGGAACTCAAGGTACTACATCTAGTGACCTTAACACTTAGAAAATTTTAAATTCCTTGGTAAAATCCTACTCACATTAAGGATGGTTCGAGTTTTAGCTCAAAAAACATTCAGGGTGTTACAATTCTGTAGTATAACTATTTCTTAGATTAGTTGTTAGTTTTGATATTTTATTAGTACGTGGTGTTCTATTATTTTCTAGAGTAGCAGATAGCTTTTCCTAAAGTTTAGGAGAGTTAGGTTAGTGGATTTAGTTAGTGGTTTAGTGGGATTGTGACTCTATTAAAGTTGTAATTCTATATAAGATCATTAACTGACTGAATACAAGATAAGTTTGTTGTTCTTATTTTCTGGAAACTATTTTCTTAGACTCCTCCAGTTATATTTTATTTGAGCTAATTGTATCTTAAGTTCTTCATTTGGTATCAAGAGAAAGGTTGTTCCTTGGGAGATCATTTACTGTAATTTTTTTGAAACTTTTGTTGATGACACAATGACAGACCTACAAGCTATCGGCGTAATGAAAAAGCTCGACAACAACAATTACAGTACATGGTCAACTTGCATAATTTCTTATATGCAAGGGCAAAATATGTGGGAGGTTGTCAACGGAAATGAGGTGACACAACCAGCATCAGAAGATGCAAACAGCACTCTGCGAAAGTGGAAGATAAAAGCTGGTAAGGCTATGTTTGCTTTGAAAACAATGACCAAAGAGGATGTGCTAGAGCACATACGAGACGTCACCACCCCAAAGCAGGCTTGGGATACATTCGCCAATCTATTTTTAAAGAAAAATGATACAAGGCTCCAACTCTTTGAGAGTGAATTACTCTCGATAGAACAATGCAACATGACAATTGCACAATACTTTCAAAAGGTGAAGATGCTATGTCGAGAGATTTCAGAGTTAGATCCACAAGCTCCAATTGGAGAGACGAGGATGCAGCGGATTTTAATCCATGGTCTGTAGCCTGAATATAGAAGTTTCATTGTTGTTGTACAAGGATGGAAAAATCAGTCATCACTTGTAGAATTTGAAAATTTGCTAATATGTCAGGAAGTCTTAGCTAAGCAATTGAGTTGAGTCTCTATTAAAGGCAAGGAGGAAGCACTCTACGTCAATAAAAGCAGAGGTAACTCCAAGCAGAACAATGCCGGTGGATAAAAAAGAACCGATGATAAGTCAAAAAGCCATGAAGGAGAAGGAAGCTCTCGTCCAGGGGGAAGTTCGAAGAACAATTGGGGCAACAACAAGAGGTTTGAAGGGATATGCCATAACAGTGGGAAGAAGAGACATAAAACCAATATTTGTTGGTTCAAAAAGAGGATTGTTGAGAGCAACGGTGCTACTACCTCCTATCCTAATGAAAATAGTGAAGATGATTGGGATGCTGAAGCGTTTTTTGCTATAGAACAAGAAGAGTTAGCTCTTACAGTAACAACCTCTAAACAAATTAACTATGATAATGACTGGATTGTGAACTTGGGATGCTCAAACCATATGACTGGTGACAAAAAAAACTGCAAAATTGTCCGAGTACAAGGGAAGTCATGAAGTGGTGACAGAAGATGACACAAAGTTACCGATAGCTCACATTGGTAAGACTATTAAGAGGTCATAAAGCCTATTAAGACACCAAAAAATTAAAAGACACCGAAAAGCAAATCAAAATAAAAACAAAAACTTATGACAACAAAGAAAATAAAAAGGCTTTAAGGGTAGTTTTGTGATTATTTAATCTAATGCAAGTGTTAAAATGCTATATATTATTAATACCTAGAATTCCTTGGTTTTAGTAATACACAAGTTAATACACAATAGAGTGTATAACTAATGCAAGCATTAGTTATACATGGCATGAAAAAGTGTACCAAACAAGGTACTACTAATACACACACCTAATGCATGCATTATATTCTCTAATACACTCTACCAAACGACCCCTAAAGGATAACATATTTTCTAATAAAAACGACTTCATACCCAAAGTAACTTAAATTTTAGATTTCTAATTAGAAATAAAAGAATACTTAACACTTACCACAATTTTGTTGATAGTTTTATGTAATGACCTGCCACTTTGTCATCCCACTTAGGCATAAAATTAAAGCATATGTAAGCTAGCCTAAGAAGGAAGAATCTAGAATCTTGAAGAGGTTTATGGAAAACTCAAGAATATTCAAGATAAGTTCTTGGAAGGCTTTAGAATTCTCTAGGCTAGTAGAAAATTCTAGAAGAGAGACTAGATTGTAAATATGTAGGGACTTGTACAATAATTTTTATTTACATTTTAGCCTCTAGAAGAGTAGTAAAATAGAGAGACTCTCATTTGCAAACCAACCAAGCAATACAAAAAGCCTTCTTAAAAAGCGATCTTGTGTCTTTTTTTCATTCTCTTAGCGGTCTAAGTTTAAAAAACCTTACTTGAGCTTACAAGATCGTGAGTAAGTTGTCAAGTGCCGCTTGGAGCGTTAGTTGAAGTCTAAGTCTGTAATACCAAAGGTTGAAACTAAGGGAATGACAAACGAGAGAAACATCAACGCTGGTAGCACTACCAAGATCAGGTGGATGGTGGAAAAAAGCACCGAAAGGGAGGGAAGCACCTTAAGAGTAATGAGGAATTGCTGCTCAACCCTACACCAAACGAACCGTTGACATCTCACACACTTTTGACCAATGAAGTGAGTGACAAGGAACGTGGTGAGGAGCCCATTGACGTCACCCCCAGAGTAGAGTGGATCGCGAAGATTGACACGGCGAGGCATGCTGTGAAGACCTTAGGCAAGCGTTTGAACAAAGTCTATGACAAGTTCAAGACTTTCGAGTACTTCACCCTTGAAGAAAATGAAAATATTCATAAAGAGTCAGAGGCGCGTAGGCATGCAGAGTATGAGATGAAGAAAATTATCACTTCCTTGGAGTGTCGGCTCTTAGAGGCGTTAAGCACAATTGAAACCAAGAAGGCAGAGATGAAAATGCTCAAGGAAGGAATAGAAGCTGGAGGATCTGCAACACCCAATGGAGATAGGGAGGCCATGATCGAGGCTCTCAAGCCACAAATGTTCAAAGGCGTCCGTACGCACAAGAGGTTTTGGAGAATTACTTCAAGTGCAACAGGGTGAAGAGTGATGAGAGCAAGATCAACAATGTGGTGTTGTACCTCTAGGAGATGACCATGCTATGGTGGAGGCGAAAGGATATAGAAATAGGGAAGGGGTTTTGCATCATTAACACTTGGGAGAGATTATGAGGAGAGTTCAAAAAGATTTTTTCCCCTAACAATGTCCTCTATGAGTCCAAGCGCAAGCTTAGGGAGTTGAAGCAGACGTATAACACCTCATTGTTTGAAAGAACTAGAAAGACTTAGAATTGGAAAGAAATCGTTTTTGAAAATAATCAAATTTGAAAAGTTTGACAAAGTTAAGCCAAGTATGAGTTTTGGGTAGACTTCAAATGACCATAACTCCTAGATCAGGATGATTTAGGTGTGCTATCAGATACCTTAGGAAATATCTTTGCATTATCTTTCCAACGCCACCGAGTTTTCTCAGTTTTGAGTTCGTATAAGGGAGATATGTCCATTCGAAGTTGGACTGTCTAGATAAGAAAAGTCAAAACCGGATTTTAGAAGGGTATTATGGTCTTTTCACTACCCAATTAATTAAATTCATTTTTGGTAATTAAGTTGGGGACAAAACTGATTGGATTCAGTTCACGCTTCATAAAAATAAGTTAGGGTTTTGAGAGTAGAGAAAAGAAGAGGAGAGGATCAAGGCGTTCGTCGAGGTTCTTGAGTTTTGTCGCGGATTTTCGCCATGGGTTTGATACCTAAGAGGTATTTAAGCTTCCATAGTGTTGTGTTTGTTCACCCACATGCCAATCATGTTATTTTCATCGAAATTTCATTCTTGAAGTTGAAAGATTTAGAGTTCTTGATGAGTTCTTGAGAAGTAATCTTGAAGTTTATCCTAAATCTTGTTGTGTTGGGGTTTTGATGATTTCTGGAGATGGAAGTGAGTGTTTTGAGGGCTATATTGAGTAGATTAGAGTGTACGTATGTTAAGTAATCAAATCCACGTGATTGGGGAAGAAACCGTTCGATTCTAGGCGAGTTAGGCTAAGAATACGAGTAAAGTAATTTGTCGGGTTTTCTGGATTGGGGCCTGGCGCTTCGCGCCAGCCAGTGCGCCCCAAATTATATTCTGAAGTCTAGGGGCTGGCTCCCCTCTCCACTCAGTGCACCAGGGTCACCTGCCCCATCTAATTTGTAATCGGTTGCGCCGTTTGAGTTTTTTTAAAGTGTACATTCACTCCTTTTTTATTCTAAACACTCTAAGCTACTTCTAAACACCTAGAAATCATTCATAACACGATCATAACCTTGAATTCATAATGCAAATTCAAGGTAGAGTTAAGAGTTAAGTTTTTGAGAATTCTTTCGAACATTCTAAGAAAGTTCCTTTGAGTCCCTTTGTGGAGTCTTCTACAACTTCTAGTAACTCGTTTCAAGACTCGAGCAAGTAAGTATGAGAATGAGGATAATTTATTCATGAGCCTACTTTATCATCACGATATCCTTCATATCATGAACCATAACTTTTGAATTCATAATTCACATTCAAGAGAGAGTTAAGAGTAGAGTTCAAGAAAATCTTTGAGTTCAATTGTGAACTATCGATTTGAGCCAAGTTTTGAGGAAGTAAGTAAAAGAATGAGAAGATTCGTATACACAAATTCCATATTGTCATGTAGACCCTCGAGTCGAGTCCTTCATTCCCATAAATTCCGCATGAATTTCATAAATTGATCATCTTTGAGAGGAGTAGTATCTCCAAGTTCTAAGTATTGAGTATTGAGTTCCTAAACCATTTGAGATTACATTCCTAATCATGGGACTATTACATGTTACCCATGAAGTCCTTGAGTTGTGTTAAGTCGGCAGTCTTGAGATGAGAAGTATCCTTGAGTCCTTGAGTTGAGTTGTTCATGCCCATAATTCCGCATGAACCTTATGAGTTGAGCATTCTTGAAATGAGTAGTATCATTGAAGTTCTTGAGTTCTGAGTTGTTGAGTTCCGAGTATCGAGTTGTTTGTATGGTTATTGAAAACCTTGAATTGAGTCATTCACGTCCATCATTCGGCATGAACCCTATTTTGAGAAGTTTTTACAACTTTTTCTAAACTTGTTTTAAGACTTGAGAACTTGAGTTCAGAAATAGTAGAGTCGAGTTCATTTTCTTTAAAATGATATATGGGAACTAAGTATTCCCAAGAATAAATGTTTTCACATTTAAAAAGGGAGAAAACTGAGATTTCCAAAAGAGTTTTGAGCAGTTGAGTATCATCTCTTTTTAGAGAAAGATTTTGAGTAATAATCTCAAACCACAAAAAGAGTCATTATTTTAAACATCTGAGTTGAGTATATTTTGGGAGTAGTATTGAACACCGATATGGGGACGAGTTCAGATAACTTAAGTCTCCATAAACCATGTAGCCGATGTGGGTAGAAAGGGTCATACTTTTTAGATGATTCCTTAGTGGTTTTTAGCATAGACTAGTGGATCCACTTAGTTGAGAGGTCCTATACCTTGGCAAAGTATAGGACAGTTCTGGCAGCGTGGGCGAGACGTTGTATCATCACATAGCTCATAGTGATGCTTGTCGATTAGAGAAACTCCCACAGAGTTATATTGTATTTTTATATACACACAGAGTATTATTGTATTTTTTTTCCAATACATTGAGTTGCTATCTATAGTTTTACAGCTTTCCATATATATTGCATCTTTTACTGTTGCTTTATCTTTGAGTATCATGAGTTCATGAGTTCATGAGTCTTTCGATTTAAGTATCTTGAGTTGACTATCTTGAGTTGAGAACCTTCGAGTTGAGTATCTTGAGTTGATCTGTGCTTTATTGTGTCAAGTACTTTATTAGTGAAACCGTTGAGAATCTTATTACTGAGTTAAGTATCTTATCCTTGAGTACTTCTGAGTTGAGTAAGTTTGAGTAGTTTTGACTATCGTTGAGTATTCCTTGAGTTGAGTAAGTTTGAAAAGAGGTAAGTATGTTTCCTTTTTATCCAGTTCAAGCTTATGTTATGCTTTAGAATTCCCTTTACATGCTCGTACATTCCATGTACTGAGCCATTTGGTCTGCATCGTTTCATGATGCAAATATAGGTATTCGGGATCATCAACAAGAGCTTTGTTAATACCACATAGAGTTCGAGTTAGCTATGGTGAGCCTCCTTGATTCCGGAGGATTTCATTTACTTTTCAGGATATCGTGGGTCTTGTCCCGACTTTCATCTTTGTCATTTAGAGGCTTCATAGATAGAAAATAGAGTTTGAGAAGTCTGTTTCATTTATTATATTAAATGTATTAAATACTTGAGTTGCCTATTGTTGGCTAGTTGAATATTCTATTTATATTCATAGTAAATTATTTGAGTTAAAGCTTTGTATTTGAGTTTCATGAATTTTATTCAATTTTTAAGCTTTGTATTCTTGAATCAGTTTTCCGCTTGTAGTCAGCCAGGATGAGGGTTCGCTTGGGGACCAATAATGGTTCTTGAGTGCCGGCCACGTTCAGGGTGTAGGCTCGGATCGTGACAAGACGGGTAGCATTTGAGCATACGTGAAGGAGTTCACCACCCTCACGCTTCAGATTCCCAACCTCAAGGATGAAGATATGTTGTTCCACTTCAAGGATTGGCTGTGAAATTGGGCTAGGACGGAGTTGGAATGCCGATAGGTCAGGATTATTGTTGAAGTCATCATGTAGGTCGAAGCTTTATTAGACTCTAGGCATGAAAAGCTCTATTGAGCCAGATGAGAGGATATGAGAGGTAGTCATGACCAAGGTGGGGGAGATTGTGGCAAAATCAAGCTAAGGAGTAGGAGCCACATCCTAGGAATCATGACACTTGTAAATCATGAGATGAAATCAACATGAAATCGCATGTTCAAACGTTGATTTCATCTCATGATTTCATATCGCATGTCCACACGCCTACTAAGAATCACAGTAGTCTTTATTTTTTAGCATGAAGCACTAGTAGTCCTCCATGTTTCAAGAATTAGTACACTTTTAGTACTCTTCTAAACATCCATCTATTTTTTAACGAGATTTTTCTTTGCACGTGAGAAAGCGGCGTCTGTTTATATATCATAAATATGTTTCCACCATTGCTAATTAGATCTCTAATTCCATAACTCTGATTTTCCTATTAGACAAACATAATGGAAAATAGTAAAAAAAATAACCCTGAACCATATGAAAAGGTCTAAAAATGCCTTTTATCCATCAATTTTGTTAAAAATACCCCTCTGATCATCTTTTTGGCTCACTTATATCCTCAAACTAGCAACTCCTCTTTATTTTATTTTTAAAAAATTATTTATCGTGTGTCATTTTTTAAATTGGGTGAAATAAAAATCTCACCCCACCAAGTTGACGACATGACAAACAAGATTAACATAATTATGTTGGACCCCTCGTATTAAGCTTCCAGGGAATCTTAAGGAACATAATGCGTGTATTGGATGGAGAGGATAAAGAAGCTGCAAGAGAATCCCAATCTGCTTCCGAGTTGTTCAATCTGATGGCTAGGGGCAATGTTTCTTCAAAGAGGAATTAAATTAATAGGCTCAAGATCATTTGATCTTGTTGTATCCATTGTGTTTATGCTGGATTTAGAGTGACGGTAGTTGTACCATCTATCAAATTAAGGGCGGAGGGTAAAGGTGACTTACATCAATGTAACCGTGGAGGTTTTGGCCACGTAGAAAAGACAACAATTGCGTTCTCCAAAATAAGTAATTTTTTGTTGATAATTTAATAGATATGAAGTGATGAGCATGATTAAGCATTGGAGGGGAAGAAAAGATTTGAATTCCCAGAGATTGCAAATAAGTAGAGGAGGTCGGAGTGGATCTGATTCCATGTTAGAACAAGAGATTGTAAACAAAGAGCAAACTGTAAAAGCTTCAAATTGTAGTGTTGATTTCTTTTATTCACTTCACCTTAATTGATACAACAATTATGTATTTATAATTATAATATTTTGATGTGTAGAGATACAATTCTATGGGGAGACTAAATGTATTCTTGTGCCTAGCCTTTGTCCGTGGAATTCTGGTTAGAGTTGGAGACTAATTAACGTGTCTTAATATTGCACAAATCAAAATATAAGAAAAAGGGCTAGAGAGAGATAATATAAAATTGATACAAATGCACAAAATAAAATACAAGAAAAAAAGGCTATAGAGAGGATAGAAAAAGAGAACAAGTATATATAATTGATATAAACATACAAATATATTGAAGAACTTAAGATACAATAAGCTCAAATAAAATATAACTGGACAAGTCTAAGCAAATAGTTTCCAGAGAATAAGAACAACAGACTTATCTTGTATTCAGTCAGTTAATGATCTTATATAGAATTACAACTTTAATAGAGTCACAATCCCACTAAACCACTAATTAAATCCACTAACCTAACTCTCCTAAACTTTAGGGAAAGCTATCTGTTACTCTAGAAAAATAATAGAACACCCACGTAATAATAAAATATCAAACTAACAACTAAGCTAAGAAATAATTATACTACATAATTGGTCAAATTAAACTAGGAATGATGTTTTCAACTTTAACACCCTTATCAACATCAGCTCTCCGTTTTAACCATGCCTAGTTGCTTGCAAAAACTATTCAACTTGTTGACACTAAGACCTTTGGTAAACAAGTCTGCAATTTGATGTTCCGTTTTGATATGCTCCAAACCAATCTCTCATTGCAACACTTTTTCCCAGATAAATTGGTAATGTATCTCGACATGTTTAGTCCTTGCATGGAACACTGGATTTTCAGCCAAGCAAATTTCTGACTGATTATCACAATACAAAGGAACTGCATAGCCTACTGGTTGTCTTAGATCCTTCATCAACTGCATAAGCCATGTACTTTCCTGAGTTGCAACTGCTGCTGCCCGATACTCTACTTCTGTTGTTGAAAGCGACACTGTTGTCTGTTTTTTGCTGCACCAAGAAATTGCTCCAGCTCCAAGCTTAAATACAAAGTCAGTAGTTGAACGCCAGGTATCATGGTCTCCTCCATAGGTAGAGTCACAATATCCGATCAGTTTGCATTCTTCACCTTTCTTATACAACAGACCATAGTCAATTGTACTTTTTACATATCTCAAGATTCGACAAACTCCATCCAACTGAGACTTCTTTGAATTTTGCATGTAACGACTCATAACATCTACTGCGTAAGAGATGTCGGGTCTTGTTAAAGTTAAGTAAATCAAACTACCCACCAATTGCCGATACATTGTTGCATCTTCCAAGTATTTCCTTTCATGAGCACACATCTTAACATTTGGATCCAGCGGTGTTGAGGTTGGTTTGCAATTGAACATCCCAAACTTCTTCAATAGATCTTTCAAGTATTTTTGCTAAAGCAAGAAAATTCCTTTTTCATTGCGATCAACCTTCAAGCCAAGAAAATTGTTAAGATGTCTGAGTTCCTTCATCTAGAAGCGTACTGGTAAATTCTCCTTTGTTTGGAGAATTTCGTCTTCACAATCTCCTGTTAGGATTAGATAATCCACATATACTAGCACAATAGTTATTTTTCTACCAACAATTTTCACAAACAGGCTGGAATCTGATAGTGCTACTGAAAAACCACTATGAGTAAGAAATTTTGAAATCTTACCATACCACGCCCTTGGCGCTTGCTTTAATCCATAGAGTGCCTTTCGAAGATTACACACATACTCGGGATAATCGTGACTCGGAAAACACATTGATTGAGACGTGTAAATCTCTCGATCCAATTCTCCGAGAAAGAATGTATTCTTTACATCCATCTGCCATAGATTCCAATCTTTACTAGCTGCAAGTGCAATTAAAATTTGGATAGTAGTAAGCTTGCCACTGGACTAAACATTTCGTCATAGTCTAGTCCATATTGTTGATAAAAACCCCAAGCTACAAGACGAGCTTTGCGCCTTTCAATTGATCCATTTATGTGACGATTTATCTTGTAAATCCATTTACAGGAAATAGGTTTGGTATCCCTTGGTTTTGTCACGAGCTCCCACGTTTGATTCAATTGTAGCACAACAATTTCCTCATCCATAGCTTTAATCCACTTTGGATTCTGGAATGCTTCCTTAAAAGTTTCTGGTTCCTTTTCATTTTCATCTTCTACAATGGAAGTATTAGCAAATTTGGGAGTTTGCTTTCTGATCCTTGTTGACCTTCTGAGTGGAGGTGGTGAATCTACTCCAATTAGCTCACCTTCTTCACCTAGTTGTTTGTACATACCAATTTGCCACGGATTTTGAGTCACGACTTCATCAACATTGTCTACATTAGCTTCACCTTCAGCTCCATCTAGACTCAATTGGATATGGGAAGAGTCCAACATATCGTTGAAGATACCTAAATCTGGCAGCAGTTCCTTATTTGAAGACCACCAAGAAGAAGCTTCATCAAATATCACATTTCGAGAAGTGTAGCACTTCCTTGTTGTTGGATCACAACATCGACACCCTTTTTCGTTGACTGTCATACCCTACAAAGATACACCTAACAGCCTTTTTGTCCATCTTGCTACGTAAGTGATTAGGTACAAATACATAGCATACACATTCGAAAACACGAAAATAGCTAACAAAGGATTTCATGTTCCACAACTTCTCAAAAGGTGAAAGAAAATATAACATTTGTTGAGGAAGTCTATTGATCACAAAAGCTGCAGTCTTCATAGCTTTCGTCCAAAATTGTCCCAGGATATTTTTTGCGTGAAGCAGGCTCTGACAGATTCTGTTTGGTGTTGTTCTTCCTTTCTGCTACGCCATTTTGTTGTGGCGTATTTGGACATGTGAGCTGATGGCGTATTCGACACTCTTCAAGGAATTCAGAAAATTCATGTGAGGTATATTCCCCACCATTGTTAGTTTGTAGACAAATAATTTTCTTACCAACTTCTCCTTCAGCAACCTTTTTGAATTCTTTGAATTTTGAAAATACCTCAAACTTCTCCATTAAAAAATAAATCCACACATACCTGAAAAAATCATCAATGAATGTTAACATATATTTCATCCCACCAATAGAGAGTTGCTTGACAGGGCCGAACACATTTGAGTGAATTAACTCTAATGGTTTCTTGGCTGCATAATTTGAATCCCGATACGGTAATTGATGCGATTTACCATACTGACAACCTACACATATTACATCCGTCTTTATTGGAAGTTTGGGAAGACCCTTCAACATTGACTTTTCCATCATGGCTCTAAGTTTAGAGTAGCTAACGTGACTCAACCGTATGTGCCATAAGCCTGTCGTCTCATTCTTCATTGTCTTGTCTATATATGCAGTTTTTGCCGACATTACATAAATAGAATTTAACATTTGCCCCTTCATCACTGGCTCTTCTTTAACCTCAAGATCACGGTATATTCTTACATCTTGCGGACCAAATAGAACATAATGAACCACAGATGTCAACTGAACTACTGAAAGAAGATTTTTCTTCATACCTGGGACATGATAAACATTTTGAAGCAACATCAGATTTAATTTATTTTAAAAAAAAATAACAATTTCAATATAATTTAATAAAAAAATTTACTAATGTGACGATAAATTTGATAAAAAAAATTATTTTCCAACTTTCCACAAAAATATTTTGACACAATAGTTACAACTATTTAATATTATTTTAAAAAAAAAAGAAAAAGAAGAAGAGTTAATGATGTTTTAGCAAAGAATTTTTTTTGATGATTTAGCAAAGAACTTTTTTGCAAAGGAAGTGTATAAATAAATAAAGTGCGAAGGGTATATTTGTAAACATATATTTTTAATAGAAATTATGCAAGATTTGTTATTTCTAATACATCAAACCAAACAATGTACAAGAAATAATGCTTGCATAATTAATGCAAGTATCACTAATGCAAGCACTACTAATGCACCCTACTTTGCATTATTATTATACACTCTACCAAACGACCCCTTAATGTGAGAGTTTATCATACAAATTCAAATTTTGTCAGAGTCCAATATAAATATTGAATACCCAATCAGGAAAAAAAAGAGATCGAATCTACAATATCAGAATATTAAATTAGGATTAGATGTTGGATATTCTGAATTTTTTATCCAACGAGGGACCATGTTTTCTTCATGACATCAGTAATTACGTCTATAATATCGAAAAAAGGAAAGTACTTAAAAAAACAATTACATTTCTTGGTGAAGCAGACACTTCTCAATTTTGTAGTGATCCAGTTATCCAAGTGGATTAATGCATTCTTTGTTTTCCAAATTCAAATACAAGTCTCTAGGTTAAGGGTGTGATTTCTCTAACAACTTAAATTTTTAGATAAGATAATCATATACTTAATATGATATTAGAATAGGTAGAGCACCTGGATCAAATCTCACTGCCACTCAAATTAAAAAATAATAATCACGTGCTTGGCTCATTAGACCCGCATATAAGGAGCGTGTTGAGAATATCATTAAATGATAAAAATATATTATGGTCACGAACTTCAATACTCCATTCAAGCGAAAACCTCATATATTGAATTTACCCATTGGGTTTTATTTGGTTCTTGCTATTAATTTTTCGTCTCCAGTAGTAGCTATCAATGATCCAGTATACTCTTTTCGTTTAATAAAAGTAATTAATAAACTTAATTTTTTGTTACACGTGGATGGCAATGATTTGATGAAGTGAGATAGTGTGGTGACCCACAAAAGGATTATGATATGTGTACATTGAACATGTCAATGATGTGGAGTTGGTCCCATTACATATTAGAGTTATGGAGCCAAAGTCTTTAACAGCTGGATGAATAAGTTTAGGCCACTCGTTTCGCGTGGCCTAGATTTCTCCGCCCTTTGCCTATTATATAGAGTTATGGATTGGGGTTGTTCAATTATTATTCTTCGTCTTTTTCTCTATTTATTATGTTAATTCAACCAAATACTACGACCCGAAAATGATTAACATTCTTCACAAATATTATCCGAAGATATGGAGGAGCGGATGAGACTATTTTTTTTAATTAGAATTTTTTAGTTCAAGCTTTAGATATAAAAATGATATTTGGTAGGAAATGTTTTTGTTTAAATGTGGTTTTATATGGTGTGAATTAAGAATAATCAGTTGTAATGTGAATATCAAATATCAAATACGTGTGAAAACATAAAACAAAAACAAAAAAATATTATTGGCAAATTGTACTATTGAATTTCCCTTTTACTCCCTTTGCTTGCTTCTTTGAAATGTTCACCCACCCACCCTCCTCTTCCATCTTTTTACTTCTCTTGTCCTTTTCTTAGGACTCCCAAACCTTCTAGTTTACTCCTTTTTTAAATTATACGAAAACATTATTTTCTTAATTTTTGTGTAAATATAATATATAAATATGTCATTTTATTTATCTCATTTGATATTTATGTATTTTAGCTTTGACTGTTCAAAAGTAAATATTTAAATTTATATAAAAATGAATAAGTAGATACACATGTTCTACGTGATACAATACTTGTAGGACGCCACGTAAAATGTCATGTAGAATGCAAATTGCCAATTAAGACGTTAAGTAGGATGTATATGTCTACTTGTTCAATTATATACAAATTTAAGTGTATATTTATACACACTCAAAGTTAAATAAATAAATAAATATAGATAAAACTAAGTTAAATGAAAAGTTTATGTATTATGTCTTTAATTTATGTGTCTTTAGTTTATCTAGGCATAGAATTTAAAAATATACAAATTTAATTTTATGATCTTATATTCAGGATATGTATCACATACTAAAATATTTTTAATTTTTTTGGTCTTTGTAATATCATGTGAAATGTTAAAATTAGAGAATTGTCAAATTAGAAAATATTTTTAAAAAAAAACACAAACTAAAAATGAATAAAAGATAAATAAATTAAAAGGACGCGAATATAAGTTTGTATTTTTTTCCATTGATTCAAAATAGATTTAGAATTATGCCTTTAAAATTTAGATGATTTGAATCTACAGACGCAAAAAGTGTGACATAAATTTATACAAATAAAATAGTATAAATCAAAAAATTTAGTTTTGACTCCTAGAATAGTAGGGGTGTGCATTCGGTTTTTCGGTTTGGTTTTATACTATTCAGTTTGGGTTTTTTGGTTTTTGGTTTTGAAGAAGTGTAACCCAATTCGAACAAAAATAAATTTGGTTTGGTTTGGTTTTTCTCTTTTTGGTTTGGGTTTTTTCGGTTTGGTTAATCGGTTATGTCAATAATTAGAAACATAACAAAGTTATATTTGCAATTTTAAAAAAATTATATATATATATATATAATATTTTGGTTTTTAGGTTTTCATTTTTCTAAATCCGAAATCAAACCAAACAAAGTAAATTATAAATCCAAAATCAAACCAAAAATCCAAAATGTCAATCCAAATTAAAAGTTAATTTGATTTGATTTGATTTTTCGATTTAATCCAAATAGTGCACACCCTATAGTAACAATATCATTCTTTTTACGTAAACAAAAGGAATATTTTCAAACAAAGATAATGTTAAATATTAGAACTCTCGCCTTTCGTTCGTCCAGTCATTTTCACTTATCAAATATTTTGCATATTCAACCAACTTGCATTGTTAGAGGTGGATATTTATTTTCAAGCTCCTATTCTTTCTATATATATATATATATATATATATATATATCTTGAGAATAAAATATCTACATGTGTTTATCGGAGAAATTATGTGTCTGCCGTAACAATTAATTTTTTTTGAAATGAGGGTTGTTAAAGATAAGTGAAATTAGGATCAATTAAATTCTTTTCTTTTTGACTTAGTCGATAAAATAAGAATAAATTTAAAAAATATTGATTATACTAAGAAGAAGAATATGCAATCAATCAAATTATTGATTTAGCTTTGGGGCAATTAGCCCAATTGGAATGGTGTGAGGTCGAAGATTGTTGAGAGCTCGCCTCGACTAGGTGATAAGCAAGGATCGAGGAGAGAAGGTCTAGTGAAAACAATATTTGTAGCCACCGATTTGACAAACCCCCGATGTCATATATTTATGTCATGTTGTTGTTGTCTAATGGATTGAGAATTGAGATACTAACCCTGATTCAAATATAATTAAGATAATGCTTCTACGTGTCGAAACGTATAAATCTACCTACCAAACCCGATTTTTATCCCATACAACATGCCGAAAACATTGTTGCATACATATTCGACGAAATTCACATAAGTTTAGTTTTACTATAGGTAATTTAATAGTGTTCTCGTTTACTTGGTGCACTTGGTCCAAGACACAAGTCAAGATCAAACAAAGAAGTGACAATAAAAGCAAAAAAATTCAAGCTAGAAAGATAAAATTGTTGTATAGTTGTTAATTGAGGGATAGAATAGACAATGACATAAGTTTCGAAAACTACAAGACTATGATAGGTTTTATTACCACTCTGTCCCTAATTACTTGTTCACTTTTACATTGACACACTTATTAAGAAAATAATTAATGACAGAGTGAGTTTACCATTTTACCTCTATTAATTATGAAGTGGATGAAAAGTTCTATATTTTTCAAAATAATTAGTCATTTAATTGAGGGTATAATAGGTAAAAAGAATTTGTCTTTTCCTGATTTGTCAAAATGGACAAGTAATTAGGGATAACTATAAAAGGAAAAGTGGACAAGTAATTAGGGACATAGGGAGTAGTAAAGATAAAAAAAAGTTACTCTTGTTATCCAAAAAGGCAGAGTAGATACAATATTCCTCTGTCCATAATTACTTGTCCACTTTTAAATTGACACATCTATTAGGAAAACAATAATTGTCATAGTAATATATCATTTTACCCCTATTAATTATGAAGTAGATGAATTAAAAACTTAAAATTTTCAAAAAGTTCTACCTTTTTCAAAGTAGTTAATTGAGGGTATAATAGGTAAAAAAAAATTGTTATTTCTTAATTTATCAAAATAAACAAGTAATTAGGGATAACTAAAAAAGAAAAAGTAGACAAAGAGTATAACCAAAAAGTGACAATAAAAGCTAAAAAGATAAAATTGTTGTATAGTTGTTGTTAATTGAGGGGTATAATGGACAACGACATAAGTTTCGAAAACTACAAGACTATGATAGGTTTTATTAGTAAAGATAAAAAAAAGTTACTCTTGCTATCCAAAAAGGCAGAGTAGATACAATATAACTTTAGATTATATTAGAAAATAGAAATAAAGAGGATGAAAAAGCCACGTCAAGATAGACGAACTTTTCCCTATATATCTTATAATAAGACCCCTAGTTTTATTATATCCACATAAAACTAAAATCTTACATGGCTACTCCTCTCAAGAATACCAATAGACTTTCTCTTGCAATGGAAAGAACTGGCCAATGGTACTTACTACTATCTCTTAATTAATCTTTTTCCTTCATGAATTCAAATATATCTGTTTTGTTTTGTGTTAACATTATAGTCCATGCTACAGGATATTTTCACAAGAAATTCCAACTGATGTTATTGTTGAAGTAGGTGAAGCAAACTTTAATCTTCACAAGGTATGTAGACATTCAAGATCTAGCTAGCTAGTACCACTGCACCAAAAATAATTAATACTGAATCCAATGACAATTAACTAATGGTGTTGTTTTTGTCAATTGTTAGCTGATACGTAAATACTCCAATTGTTTTTGTTATGTCAGTTCATGCTAGTAGCAAAGAGCAATTACATAAGGAAACTTATACTTGATACTAAAGAAAGTGATGTAAGTCGTATAAATTTGTCGGATATTCCTGGAGGGCCAGAGATGTTTGAGAAGGCAGCTAAGTTCTGCTATGGAGTTAACTTTGAAATCACAGTACATAACGTTGCTGCTCTTCGTTGTGCTGCTGAATATCTTCAAATGACTGATAAATACTGTGACAACAATCTCGCAAGCCGGACAGAGGATTTTCTAGCTCAAGTTGCCTTGACTAGCCTTTCTGGTGCACTTGTCGTGTTAAAGTCATGTGAAAATCTTCTTCCTCTTGCACATGATCTCAATATCATTCAAAGATGTGTTGACATCGCTGGTGCTAAGGTAGTTATACATTATCTATTCTTATGTGATTAGGTGATCGACTCAACTTATTTATAATTATATCCTTGTAGGCGTGTGTGGAAGCGAATTTTCCTAGCAGATCACCACCAAATTGGTGGACGGAAGAGTTAACTATCTTAGATGTAGCTTTTTTCGAGAGAATTATTGTTGCAATGAAAGCTCGTGGGACAAAAGCATTAACAATAGCAAGTGCTATAATCACATATACAGAGAGATCTCTTCGTGATCTTGTACGTGACCACTCAGGAAACAACACGAGATTAATGGAACCAGAGGATTCGGATATGAGAATGCATCAACGGGAACTTCTAGAGTCGATTGTGACTCTGTTGCCTGCAGAGAAAGCAGCTTTTCCAATCAATTTCTTGTGTTGTCTCCTGCGTACAGCTATTTTCTTAAGAGCAGCTAGTAGCTGCAAGAATGAATTAGAGAAAAGGATATCAGCAATACTAGAACATGTGACAGTCGATGATCTGTTAGTGTTGTCTTTTACTTATGATGGAGAAAGACTATTCGATCTTGAGAGCGTTAGGAGAATCATTTCTGGATTTATGGAGAAAGAGAAGAGTGTAGCAGTGTTTAAAGGTGGTGATTTTGGAGACGTTTGTACCACCGCGATGCAGAGAGTTGCAAAGACTGTCGATGCATATCTTGGTGAAATCGCTACTTTTGGAGATCTCAGTATATCAAAATTCAATGGAATTGCTATTTTGGTTCCTAAGGGCGCGAGAAAGGCTGATGATGATCTTTATCGAGCTGTTGATATCTACTTGAAGGTGAGATCTTTAAATATATGAGTATCAACATGATTATATTGATTACGCCAAACATAGTAATTAATCAACATATTTTGTACTAAAATTGCAGGCACATCCACATTTGGATGAAATTGAAAGAGAAAAAGTGTGCAGTGTGATGGATCCTCTGAAACTATCACATGAAGCCAGAGTCCATGCTTCTCAAAACAAACGTTTGCCGGTGCAAATAGTCCTTCATGCTCTCTATTTCGATCAACTCAAGATAAGGAGCGGGGCAGCAGATGATACCAATAACAACATGCCTGAAGCAATGGCAACAAGGAATCAATTGCAAGCCGATGTTTCCCTTGTAAAGGAAAATGAAGTTTTAAGAACAGAGTTGCTAAAGATGAAGATGTACATAGCAGATATACAGAAAACAACAACTTCTAGTCAAGGAACATCAAAAGGGAGTTTGAAGAAGACAACCTTCTTCTCTTCTGTCTCCAAAACTTTAGGAAAATTCAATCCCTTTAAACATGGATCAAAGGACACTTCGAATATTGTTGATGATGCTGCTCTAGATCTTACTAAGCCTAGGAGGAGGAGATTTTCCATATCTTAATTAAGTTATTCACATGATTTGCTTTAATTTTAGTTTATGTTGTGTGAGAAAAACTATGATTTATTTTGTACTGTAAATGATTGATTGATTGATTCTGTTGTTTGATTATATTGTTATGTTAATATGTTCATGTATCACACTTGATCAAGATTGATTTCATCTTTTTATTGCCTTCCTCTACTTGTTCATGTAAGTTTGTCTTTTCAACAATTTTTTCTTCAAACTGGTCCACTACTTTTATTGTCCTAATCAAGAATTTGTGGTTTATATCATCATGTTATAAATAGAGGAGGGGACAATTCTTTTAATGCTGGATATGGATATATTAAACTTGGACTATGACTTAAATCAACCCAATTGCGGGAAAAAAAAAAGGTTTGTTTGCTCATATCTTTTGGTATAAATTGTGAAATGAAAATATTGAACTTCTAAATTGAAGTTTCTCTAAAAGAATTTTGAGTGTCTTGTGAATCTGATGAATTAAAAAAACAAGTAACATAAGTGACGTTCCAAGTTTGTTGTCTTCTCCCATTTATGGCGGATCCAAAATTTGGAAGCTCTGGGCGGCACACTGTTTTGGATAGTAACATATGAAATATTTTACGCAAGTGGTGGGATTAATCATTCATGGAGAACGTATAATTGTTATTTATCAGCATGATTTTGTATTAGATACACTCTTGTCTACTTGGTGTAGTTAAATTTTTTGTCATAAGAGGTCAAATGTTCTAATCTAGATAGCTATAACTTTATAACTTTTTTAATGCAATAGTGCAAAATTCATAAAGCAATACTATTAAGAGAAAACTACACTTACTAGACAAAATAAAAATAAAAATAAGAGGAACTTTCACATATAGCCACTCAAAAATAGCCTAATTACTCTCCTTAGCTATAGTTTGATAATTACAATTCGTAGCTACATCTCATAGGGAGGAGAGAGGCGAGCGAGACTGGGAGAGAGAGGAGAGAGGTGAGCGAGAGAGGGCAAAGAGTGGGAGAGAGGTGAATTGTATATGTATATCGGTTAGATAATTGTATATTATACATATTTGTATATATGGCAAGCGAGATTGGGAGAGGGAGGAGAGAGACAAGCGAGATTGGGAGAGGGAGGAGAGAGGCGATCGAGAGAGGGCAGAGAGTGGGAGAGAGGTGAATTGTATATGTATATATGTTAGATAATTATATATTATACATATGTATTTGTATATTCTGGCGAATTATACATATACAAACGTGACTAATTATACAAATTTGAAGTCAGCCCACGTAATTAATGTATAATGTTAGCCGCGAGTGGTAATTATAACAAACTATAGCTATGATGAGTAATTAAATAGTATAAATTTGCTTAACCGCGTAATTTTCCCTGAAAATAATAATTAATTACATTCATAGCCCACTCTTAAATAACTTCCTTTATGTCCATTCGGACGAAGCAAATTATCCTATGTGCCTCCTCTTTAGCCTAGGTCCGATACTCCTTTAGTTTGTCTGATAATATCCTATGTTGGTATCACTCAAATATATTGGGATTTGGCTCCCCTCCATTACTCTTTCCCTCCATTTCATCAACTACACATCTGGATGAGAGACATGTGTACTATTTAATTGTTAAATGTCAAGATTATATTGCATTAACTAGTATCATAACCATAGTTAAGTGAATAAGTTTTGGAAAAAATTCTCTCCAAATTTAATAAGAATAATTAATTCTTCTCAATTTTTCGTATCCATATATTTATATCATTAATTTTATTTTATATTTTTATAGTTAAATATTAAAATTATGGAACATGAACTTAACAACGTTTATTTTGTTTAGCCTAACAGTAGTCTTACAAAATATTTTGCCTTTAAATTGATATTTTCTTTTATTTTATTTTTTAAAAAGAACTTTTTTTTTAATACTTTCACATTTGTAATTCTAATGCATTTTTTACTTCCCATTTTTATTATATGATTTCTATCATCAATGATAATTCTTCCTTTTATTTTTTAAATTTCTCAACCTAATATTTCAAGAATAAATTTGCTAGCATTAGGAAGCGATTAAATAATGTACAATATTAATAATTGAATATAGAAATAAAAAATGAAATTAAACGGTTCTAAGATTTGTAGGAATATTTTTCTTACCAAAGTTAAGAAATTATTTCTTCAAAACTTATTCCTTAACTATGGATACTAGTTAATGCAACATAATCTTGACATTTAATAATTAAATAGTACACATGTCTCTCATCTAGATGTGTACTTTGAAAGCTCTAATTTGAAGATGAGTAATAAGTCGGATCTGATAGAGCTGTCAACCTACACAACTGTGTAGAAGCAAGGGTGAGTACCAAAAGCAACATGTACTCGCAAGTAACACTAAACTAAGCTAAACTAGCAGCTACAAACAACTCCTTTCAATCCCAACCGAACCACCGAAACTTCATTCTAGCAGCGAACCAACAACCTATACTACACAACTCATAATCAACAGATATATCCAACAGTATCTCAACATCAACCTCATATCCTCATATAAGAGCAAATAGATCATATATCACATGAAGAGGGGCGAGTAGGTAAAATCCACACACCACAAACAAAGATGAAGTCAAATGCGATGCAAATGCAATAATGATGTCATGTAGTCGTGATGCATGTCTGTCCTAAGATACACATCTGTTGACGTAATCAGACCGCGCTGAATACTCAAATCAGAACCCATGGGGGCCACACATGGACCATGTATCACCGCCGGAACCAGATCCCATCGGCATCCAAATCGCTAGCC